>JAMKQA010034449.1:0-19374 GCA_024699735.1 Posidonia australis | reverse complement strand
CTTGTGTGGACCTAATGGGCTTGTGTGGGCCTAATTGGGTCTGTCTGGGCCTAAGTGGGCCTAAGGTTCTATGGAGTTAGGGTTTAGGAGTGGTGGTTGCAACCAGAGCATCTTCCAGAGGAGCCTACCGCCGAGTGACTGCAAAATCAGGGTGTCTACAATATGATTTTCCTCGTCTTCCATTTTAATAGACTAGGTGGCGACTCCTACATTTGCATATTTATTTTTATTGTTTTTGTCGTGACTTTGCCGTCCCTCATGTATTTTGACCTTTTGCGCCAAAATCCTCGAGGCTGTCGCTGGCATGGTTACAGGTTCCAAAAGTGCTTCCAGATGCACCTCTTTCTTGGGCTTTCCTATCCCAAGAATTCAGTCGGCTAGTGCTACTTCTACTGTAGGATCCATTCCTCTCCCACTTTTACCTCCTGACTCATCGAAAGATGAGTCTTTTGCCATGCAACCACAACAATTGATGGCTCCTGTACAGAGGCTACAGGGCATGGCTTTCTATCCTAGTCCTACCTTCATTCCTTTTCCCTTAACTCCTAGGGTTCTGATGTAGACCACCTTAGCATTGCAGGCTCATTCCATAGCACTTTTTATTGTTCTGATGCTCACTATTTCGGTGATGGAGGCGTCTTCTCTGCCTCCTACACCTTCATTGCAATTTGCACAACATGTGACTCTGCCACCTGGTGGCCAACCATTTGAGCTGGTTGGAGTGTAGTATGCCTTGAGCCCGTTGCTTGGAACTGTATCACTGCAGCAACTGTTGCTCCCACACTCCGCATCTTGCACAACACAACGTACAATCCATTCATCCCCTTTGCATCAGATTCAGGCCCCTCCACGCATGACATCACTATACTCTATACCTTTGCACGGCTTTGTAGGCCCTTACGCTTCGACACCAAGAGGCGTTAGGGTGGATCCAGAGGAGCGCACATACACGACCCATACGGCAAACGTGGCACCTACTTCAGCTGCTCCTATCTTATCAACAACAACTTTAGACACCTTCCTCGCTAGGATCGATGATCTAGAAAGAGCACTTCATCAAGTGTAAGGCAGAGAACACAGTCCTACCACTTCCAAGACGTTTGCTACTTTCCATAGGCGACACTCCCTTGTGATTTCCACATCCTGAAATTTGAAAATATAGTGATAATGGCTGCCAGTATCCCATCAAAAGGCATACTACGGTGACCTCGCATAGCTTCAAGGTGATAGGGCCAACACTTAAAAGGTTCACATCCCTTGACATGGCCACTATTAAGACTTGGAACAACCTTAGCCAGGCATTCCTGGACTAGTATTCTTTCAACCTCAACTTGGTTCCTAAGCGAGAGGATCTTGTCGCAATCCGGTAGGGACCCCATGAGTCATTTGGGGAACACATCGGTTGTTGGCGTACACTAGCCTCCCAAATCAATGATAGACCCTTCGACGAGGAGTCTACTGAGATCATTATAAGAGGAGTGCAACCAGCAACTGGGGCTCTGCTTAGCATACAGTCCATCACTACTTTTGCATCATTGATTCAGGCTAGCACTCGCATGGAGAGTTCGCTACATGGTGGGAACTTCCCTATGCTCTCTACATTCGCCAAATAGGCCACTTCTTCTAGCAACTGCTTCTACAACAACACTGCCAACACCAGCAACGTCAAGAAGGCAATCATTGCTTTCATTAAGCCTTCTGCAAAACCTACTGAAGTAGAGAGCTAGCCTGACTTGAGCTAGTTAGCATTTACACTTAGCCCTCCACACACTACACACACGCACTCCACCATCGAGCCAGTGCATCATGTCTTACCAGCCTAACAAGGACAACAACCTAAGTAGAGACACAGTCATTGTGCTAAAAGTGACTTCACTTCACTTCACTAGGTGGGCCGTTGAGTGTCGTTTTCCCTTAGGTTGTGTCATTTCTATGACTCCTAGATCCTCATCTGCCACCAAACGCACTCCTAAGGTGGTATGATGAGAACACACATTGTGGTTATCATTGAGCCCTAAGGCACTCGACTGATAATTGCCACACTCTTCAGGATGTTGTTCAGAGTTTGATTGACAAAGGGGCTATTGTCATCAGCACGTAGGAGGCAGTATCCACACCTACACCAACATTTGCACACCCTAGTGTAGCCAACCTCTCCTCATCTGAGCCTACAAGCTTTGAAGATACCAGAACTTTGGGGGTTTATCTTCTTTTTCCCAACTCTTTCCTGGGGAACCCTTCCAATCTCATCAACCTCGATCCTTCGCTTGCTGCTTCCTAGCTTTGTCCGTTGACACTTACGTGTGCCATTCCTGTTCTCGTTCCTTCATAGGAGGCCTAGCTTAGGGTTTGCCGACATTCCATGCACTGGTCTGACTTAGAGTACATAAATACCCTAGACCCCAAGGTGCATCAATTGCAGATAAATCAGATCAAACAAAAAGCACAGTCTTCTCAGTCAACATTAGAAACCTTACAACAGAGACTGAAGTTGTATCCTTTTTTCCTATTTTCTTTGTTATTTCCTTCTTAGCATTATCATCATGCATCCAAAAAAAAAAGAGAAAAAATCAAGAATCGAAAAGAGGAAAAATAAAAAAAAAAAAAAATCAAAAAATGACAAAACTAAAAATACTTTGCATGCTAACAACTCTATCTAATGACGAAAATCGGAGAGCTTGCTTGTATTGGATCGGTTTGCCCTTCCTTAGTTGGCAATACTTAGGTGGCCAAGTAGCAAGTGAGCCACCACCTATCATAGCTGGATGAAGTGTCTAAACTCCACAAGGTGCCAGCACCTCCAAGAGGGAGATAAAATGCTAGGGTGACTAAGTGTGTGAGCCAAAAAAAGAAATATACCTTCGCATGGGTGTAAAAGAAACTAGAAGACAAAAGGCGAAGACAGAAGTTAGCCCAAGAGTAAGAGGCATGCAGCATAGCTCTATCCCTACCATATTTTGGAGAGGAATTGGTGCATGCACCTAGAAAGCCTGCATTTTTGAAGGACTAGCCCCCTTCCTACAGTAAAAGCCTCGAGCACAAACCAGGCACCTTTTACCTCCAAGTCAGGTATAGAGTGAAACTATACACCTACGAGGGAGCAAAAGAAAAATCAGTGAAGTCAAAAGAGCAAGTGTGGGACCCCAAAGAGTTTAGCATGGAGCCCGGTCCATCACACCACCACATAGAGAGCTTAAGCACCACCACTCATCCCACGAGAGCCACCTACAGCTTGTGAATCTCTGTAGGGCCAACTGAGCTAAGGGTGTCCTCCTCTAATAGGCATGAAGCTTTCCAACCTAACTAAGGGCAAAAAAAAAAACAACAAACAAAAACTACAAAATCATATCTAATCAATAAAACATGTTTAACTACTTAAGCAATAGCTTCACCCATCATCCATCATCATATTTTCGTACAACAATCAAATCCATCATCATCATTAGCTTGCTTGCTACAGCCTTTCTATTTGCATTTTGCATCGCATTACAAGGTTTCATCAAGCGTCTTCAATCAGGGACATTTTAGTTTCTCTCCTGTCAAAGCACGCATGCAACATCGACACCTACTAGTGCATAGGCTATACAAACCTATAGAATTAACAGCATTGGTAACAATCTCCCCACGGTCAGTCAAGTTCCACCGACACTAACTAGGGAATGTCCCAGATTGCATAGTCAGAAGCAGAATAGTCAGAATACAATGGATGAACAAATAGCAGATCAGAGCACCTTCTTTATCAAGCATTATCCGTTAATAGCTTTGTCTCTCAGCAGTCTAGAGCACTTGTAGTCGTAGCTAGACCCCCGCATTTGGCAGCTCGACTCGATACCAAGGGCATCTATTTTGTCCTAGTATCTCTTGATCTACCCCCTACTATCATTCCACATCATTCGTCCTTTGATGATAGGGACATGACAGTTGCCCTCTGACTAGGCTCACATAGACTACAACAGTTGCATCTAGAAATCAACTCTATCCACTAGGGGCATGTCAACAGCTCTTTGGTCTGGACCTGTACATCAGGTGCTCAATGAGGCATAGACTCACTACTTATGGTACAAAATGTCTAGACCAGAGTCTCCAGCTAGAATATCCAAGCTATACTGAGAAAATGTAGTGCAAGATCGTGCTCCAGCATGGCAGTCAAGTGTGTATTCCTCTAAAGAAGTGACAATCACTACAACTATAGTGCTTATAGAGCCATGACTACGGCTGGCCACTACCACAAGCAGCATCTTTGATTGTAGAGTGTTGATCTCCAATCCAGCAAGCCACAGATACTCATTACCCTCAAAAGTACTTGACATAGGTAGCAAACTTCCAATAGAATTTGAGAACAACATCAGATCACAGCAGTCACGGTCTAGGGTACACTCATAGGCAAGTTCTCCCTGGCAAACCTTTTTTGTCTAAACCAGTGGTCTAGGCCCCTAACTTTCTTCTGTCCCTATCTTTCAGCAACATTCTTAGTGTCCTGATACCAAGGGCATGTCAATAGCCTTTTGGTATCATTCTCTCGATACCAGGGGCATGTTGGCTGCCTTTTTGGTACCATTCTTCCGATACCAGGGGCATGTTGACTGCCTTTTGGTATCATTCTTCTGATACTAGGGGCATGTTGGCTGCCTTTTTGGTATCATTCTTCCAATACCAGGGGATGTTGGCTGCCTTTTGGTATCATTCTTTTGATACCAGGGGCATGTTGGCTGTCTTTTGGTATCATTCTTTCGATACTAGGGGCATGTTGGCTGCTTTTTGGTATCATTCTCCTGATACTAGGGGCATGTCATCTGCCTTTTGGTATCGACCTCTTGTCATCAGGGCCATGTTGACTGTCTTTCGGTGTCATATATTGAGCTCTCTGAACTTTCGTTGACCACTTCTCGGTCGACAAGGTCGTTATCCTATCCTTGTGAGTTATCGTTAATTGCTTCTCAGTCGATAAGTTCACTATCTAGCTCATGCGTTGCATCACCGACTGCTTCTCGATTGGTGTGATTGCTATCCTATCTCTGCATTCCACCACTGACCGCTCCTCCGTTTGTGTGATCGCTATTCTATCTCCGTATCCCACCACTGATTGCTTCTCGGGTTGCATGATAGCTATCCTATCTCCATGTTCTACCACCAATCGCTCCTTGGTTTGCGTGATCACTATCCTATCTCCGTGTCCCATCATCAACCGCTTCTCAGTTGGCATGATCGCTATCCTATCTCCATGTCCGACCATCGATCGCTTCTTGGTTGGCATGATCGCTATCCTGTCTCCACATCCCACCACCGACTACTTCTTTTTTGGCGTGATTGCTATCTTATCTCTATGTCCCGCCACCGACCACTTCTCAATTGGCATGATCGCTATCCTATCTCCACGTCCCACCACCTATCGCTTCTCGGATGTGGTGATCGTTATCCTGTCTCAACGTCCCGCCACCGACTACTTCTTGGTTGGCGTGATCGCTATCCTGTCCTTGCGTCTGACCATCGACCGCTTCTTAATTGGCATGATTGCTATCCTATCTCCGTGCTCCACCATCGACTTTCCCAGTTGGTGTGATCGTTATCCCATCTCTACGTCCCGTCACCGTCCGCTTCTTGATTGGCATGATCGCTATCTTGTCTACGCATCCCACCACTGATCGCTTCCTAGTTGGCACGATCGCTATCCTGTCTCCACATCCTGCCACCAACCACTTGTCAGATGGCATGATCACTATCCTATCTCCATGTCCTGCCACCGACCGCTTCTTGGTTGCCATGATTGCTATCCTGTCCCCATGTTCTGCCACCAACCGCTTCTTGGTTGGTGTGATCGCTATTCTATCTTTGTGTTATACCACCAATTGCTTCTTGCTTGGTGTGATCGCTATCTTGTCTCGGCATTCTGCCACCGACCACTTCTCGGTTGGCATGATGGCTATTCTATCTCTATGTTTCGTCATCGATCGCATCTCAGTTGGCGTGGTCGCTATCCTATTTCCACGTCCCGCCACTAATTGCTTCTCTATTGGCGTGATCGCTTTCCTGTTTCCATGTCGCCCCACTAACTACTTCTCGGTTGCTGTGATCACTATTCTTCTTCTGAATTGTCGTCAACTGCTTCTTGATCGATATGTTCACTATCTAACTTTCCAAACTGTCATCGATTGCTTCTCGGTTGACAAGTTCGTCTTCCTGACTTTCTAGACTATCGTCGACTGCTTCTCGATTGATAAGTTCACTATCTGGCTTTCCGAGCTATCATTGACTACTTCTCGGTTGATGAGTTCGTTATCTTTCCTCCCGAATTGTTATCGACCGCTTCTCGGTTGACTAGTTTGTTATTTGTCTCCCTGAACTATCATTGACCGCTTCTCGATTGACGAGTTTGTTGTCTTGTTCTCTCGAATTGTCGCCAACTGCTTCTTGGTTGACAAGTTTGTTATCCTACTTTGTGTTCTACTACTAGGTACTCTCGGATGGTGAGTTCACCCCGTCCTTTTTGGGATGATAGCAAGTTGTCCAAAGTGGGCAGGCAATCGAAACTATCTAGTGATAAGTCCGACAACTTATCGTGCCCAACTTTTTGTCAACAAGAACCGCTAGTCTCGTCTGGTGCCCCTTCAATAGGTGGGATTACCGCTCATGCCCTTATGAACTGATTGGTCATCTACTTGTCATCCTGCATTGCATGCATTATCATTCGTCAACATGCATCATTCATCGGCATCGCATGCATCATCCATTACACTTACATCGTTACATTGGTATTGAATCATCGTGTCTACATTCACATTGTGTGAAGTTGTGCATATCCCTAGTGAGGCTCACCACACACCAGCATTTGTATTTCGACATCTGCATCAGCAAGCATCATTAGCACCAACAACCACACTTCATCATTGTGATTGCATCAGTTCCCTTTTATGTTTCAGCATAGTTTTCACATTTGTGTTTGCATCTCGGCAACAAGTGATGACTGTCGGTGCATTTGCTGAATAAGTAACTCAGTGCCAATAGCAAATCCCATTCTCCTATAGGGTTCGGGCATGGTGCTTTTGTCAACCCTGAGCATTGGTCTTGGTTCCATTCGTCCTTTGACCTCACTTAACGAGGGGCATCTGTAGACACCTCGATTTTACGGTCATTTATGAGTGGACCTCTCCGAAAGAATGCTCTGGTTGTGGCAGACTAAACCTAACCCTT
Organism: Posidonia australis; assembly: GCA_024699735.1. Taxonomy (NCBI): domain Eukaryota; kingdom Viridiplantae; phylum Streptophyta; class Magnoliopsida; order Alismatales; family Posidoniaceae; genus Posidonia; species Posidonia australis. Next base: position 12,186 of record JAMKQA010034449.1, on the reverse strand, counting down.
GAAACCAATTTTACATCCTGAATTAGTTCCAAAACCCATTTCACATCATAAATCATTCCAATTCCAAGCCCAAAACCCTAATTTCATCTAAAACCAAGTAGTGCTTCAAACCAAGCTTAAACCCTAATTCACACATGCATGTGTGAATTAAAGCCCTCAAGCTAAGCCCATGCAAGCCTACACCCTCAAACTAAATTCAAGCCCTCAAACCTAAACCAAATCTCATCTACAAACCATAACCAAATCATGAAATCGGTCTCCACCTTCCATTCAAATCCAACAAACCAAGCCAATAGCCTAAAACCTAATTAGACCTTAAACCCAAGCTCATGCACAAATTCGGACTAACCCCCACCATCCATTTCAAACCCAAGTACACCCAGTAGCCCATACAAACCCTTATCCTTTTTAATGCCTCCTTCTCATGAAGGAGGGAAGAGCAGAGAGAGGGAAGGATGATCCAGAATGTAGAACGCAGACCCTCTCAGACATAGCCACTTCCACTAGCCTCCCTCTTCCTTCCAATTAAAGCCTTCCACCTCATCCAATAGCCGTTACACCTAAGAGAAACCCACCAATGGCTTCCATCCTCCTTCCTGTCCAAGCCCTCCTTTACGTTGAAACCCATGCATACGTAGGGAAGGAGAGAAGCAACCTAGGGATAACCTATCCACCACAGGTCGTCTGTTCTCTCCTCTAACTCTCTCTCCTTTCTTCCAGTCAACAACCCTCCGTAATCCTTCTTTCACACTCCCTCTAGCCCGTGTCTTCCTGAACCCATGAAGAGAGATGGAGGCATGTGGGGAGAGAGAGAAAAGCAAACCAGAGAAACCACCACCTCTGGTCATCTTCCTCCACCTTGAGCCCATGTAGCCTTGTTGAAGAAAAAAGAGAAAAAACCCTAAACACAGAGAGAGAATGTGAGAGAGAGAGAAAGAGAGAAGAAGAGACCCAAAAACATGAGACTTCTTCTTTCCATCAGCCTTCCTTCTCCACGTCATGACCCAACATCAGTAGCAAGCCCTCACCTCTAGCAACACCACACCACCAGTGCACTGCATGTATGTATACGTAGATTCTCTACGTATTTCTGTTATGGGTTTGTTATGGAAATCTTGAGAGGATCATGGCCATTACAACCTAGGTTCACCTTGTAACAACCTGGTTTCTTCTTTATAAATAAGTCCCTTTTCTATGTGTCAGGGGTCCTTCAATCCGATGGCATGAAAACACAGCTCTTTCAACGACTGCCAGCCAATTACGGCCACCTCCACCATTGCCTCCAGCCATCCTCCACCAATCCGGCTCACCACCACACTTCTAGAGCCTCATCGGAGCATCCTTAGACCTCCAGCAATCCCAACTTCTGCCCCAAGCCGTTGCCATGTGTTCGTGAGCCCGAAAGAAGTCGTCGACGTTTGAAGGATGCGAATTTGTCAACACAGGTAAGTCTCTTATTCTGTAGCATGTTTAGTGTCTCCTCATCGATCATGTGCCGTCTTCCTCGACGTCAGTGGTAGATTCGTGGACACATGTCACCGGAACCCATCACTGGAGAAGGGGACGGGTGAGGGAATCCATACAATGGATCTTGCTTCTGAGCAAATAGGCATGTAGGTTTATCTTTTTTCTTGCTTCTCCAAGCCTTTGGAAGCTCTAGATTGCCTTGCCACAGCCCCTAGGTAGGATTTTTAGAGGAGCTCGTCACCAGAAGCGAAACGTTGATGAGAAAGGTGGGGGAGAAGGATCCACATAGCCAACCTTGCAACCAAATGCATGCACATCTTCCTCTTCGCCCCCTCAACCTTCTTGAGGTGTCAGATTGGTGTGCCAAAGCCTTTATTTGCTCTTTGTAGTTGAGCTTGCTGGTGAAGGACGCATCGATAGCGAGGTAGGTCAAGAAGCACACACACCCAACCATTCTTGCATCTAATCACTTGCACATCTTCCTCCTCGCTCCCTCGACCTTCCAAAGGCCTCAAATCGCCATTCTGCATCCTTTGTTTGCTTCCTACAGAGGAGCTCACCGGCTAGGGGAGGTGGGAGGACGAATCCGAGCATCTAGGTCCTTGTTTGTAATTCCACCTATGTTCGTAAAAATTTGTCCTTACAGGCCTTTAGAGCATCGAACTATGGCACCGAGGCTACTGGTTGTCTCCTGCAAACAAGCTCGTTGTCAGAGTCGAAACACCAACAAGGTAGGTGGGTGAAGACGTCTGCCTGACCTCTCTCACATTTGAACATCAAGGAATGCTCGTGATCGTCCATTGAGTTATATCCATGCACGGGAGGGCCTTTTGCATCGTCGTACTTTGGCTTGGTGAGAGGGGAAGGATGCTGCCTCTAGTGAAGCTTGTTTCCAGTGAGAAACTCCGACTTTCCATCTTTTGTGCATAATAATATGTATAAGGTTACGTAGGCACATTCACATATGCCATTCATTCATCTTGAGCATTAGGTTAAGCATTGGCATTATTCTTTCTTTGATCTGTAGCAAGCAAGCTTCATGACTTGGTTCTACAACTGGTCAACCGATTCCTGATGGTGGATCTGGGAAGTGAACCCAATTGACGGATTTTGGAAGTGAAACATGGAAATGAGACTTAGTGGCGACTTTGGGTGATGGAAAAGTTAGGCGAGAATGGTTGGTGTGGCTCGCCCAGGTCAGAGTAGGCATTTGACTGGAACCCCATTCTTATACCTGTGTTGATTTCTCACAACATTCATGCATGTTTACCGCACATACATTTCATGCTTATCCATATGCATGCTCATGCTTACCATACATACATCCCATGCATATCCACATACATATTCTCATGCATATTCGTGCACCCCATACATCCCATGAATATGCACACCATATTTCTCATGCATATTCATGCACACCATACATACATCTCATGCATATCTACATATATATTCTCATGCATATTGTTTTCATGCATATTTCTCATGCATATTCATGCATATCGTACATATGCCTCATGCATATTCACATGTAGATTCTCATGCATATCACACATTGCCACATTGAATTGCATTTGCTTTTTACACAACATTTCACGACTTTAATCTAACTTCACAATTTTATGCTGTATTGGTTTTCCATATCGCTCAAGGGTGTACATTAATTAGCTTGTAAATACCTACATTGACCTTCAGATTATTTTCCTCATTAATTCTCTCATTTTGTGCAATTTTACTTGGAATTTTCTTATTTGATTCTCACATTCGCATTGGCATGACTTCAAGTATACATTTTAGGGTTAGACAACATACATTTTAGGGTTAGACAAGCATGTATCCATATTTTGATACAAGCAAGCGATTAGCTAAGAAAGACTAATTTTCGAGTGTATGGGGGTACCTAACACCTTCCCTATGAGTAATAGGAATCTAGACCCTGATCCTGTATTAAGATATTTTATGTTTTGATTATATATATATATACATATATGTATATATATATATATATATATATTAATATTGGAGAGATCATAAATATAATGGCATAAATGATTAGGGTATCCATTAGAATGATTGTAGGGTTTACCTAAAATGAATTAGCAAGATTTTACATGGGTGCGGGTAGAATAAAAGATGAAATGATTTACAAATAATAGGTTCTTTCCCCAGATGGTTTAGATTAGACTTTAGGGATAATGATAGCATCCCTAGGTTAAGAGCTTGTGTGGTTTTATGTGCGATGCATTGAATGGAGTATTCAAAGGCACTATCTCGAGTGTTTAAGTCGATCTCGCTGTGCTCCCAAGGGACACGAGCTTGTTGGTGTCTTATACTTGGTGCTAGAGCGTATAGTTCTAGTTGTGTTTGTTTTGCTGTGGTGTTTTCTTGGAGGGTTTGACACTTAGAGGGTGTTTTTGTAGGAGTTTTCTTAGGTTGTGGTCATGGGTTGAGCGAAGTACTCGTGAACTCAGATGCTCTCAAGGTGTTTTTGCCTGGGCTTGAAGGAGAGCTATCGAGGCTGTGTTTTGTTTGTGGTTTCTTGACGTTTGGTTTCGTGCCGCTGTTGGGCACAGTGTTTCTTGAGTTTTAAAGGATATTTAATGGTTTTGAAATGTTTTTTTAAAAGAGAGTTTTGAAAAGAGAAAAGTACAGATTTGGAAAGAGTTTTTTGGTGAAGCCAAGATACTTGAGGCTGAGGTCCATCAGGTCTTGGAGGTATGACACGCCTTGATTGTCGTTTTGAAGCTAGGGTTGTGGTCCATGGGTTGAGGTGTTTCTTGGCATGATGGAGAGGTATGATACTCCTGCTATTGCTGTGAGCATTGAGGCTCGGGTGTTGTCGAGTGTGGAGGTATGAGACTCCTTCCTAAGTACCATGTAGAGGGCGTCATGAGGAGGCGTACCCTATGATGGCCAGTATAGGTGGGACACGTGCCTCATAGTTGGTAGTGTCTTGAGAGACAGGATTTTCTTCCTAGGAGAAGTTGGCTTTGTGAGGTTTCTCTAGGTGGGAGAATCGCGGGACAGTGATCGCTTCTACTCAGGGTGGCTTCACCATGGCAATGTAGACGCCGTGGTCGCTCCTCGGTGGACTGCTTGTGGCCAGTGTTGTCTGCTTAGCGTTGGGTAGTTCGACACACTATTTGTGCTTGTGTTTGTGCAAAGTTGTAGTTCAGGAAATCAGACTCTAGGCCTAGAGGAGGCCGTGGCTTTGGCGGTTATTAAGGCGTAGTGTTTTGGGAGCAGTGGCTCCATTATTTTGGGAGTAGTGGTTCCGTAGTTTGGGAGCAAAGGGCTCCGTGGTTTGATATTGTGCGTGGGTCCAGAGGGGACCATGTTGTGCAGAGTAGAGTCTCTGTAGTTGTACGTTGGTGTGGTTTTGGGCTTGAGATGGCAAGAGTAGCTTTCTCAGGCATGCATAAAAGCTTTTAAAAGTGCACACACATGGTTTTGAAACGGAAAAGAAAAGTATAGTTTTACATGCATGGCTTCGTGATTTTTGTGGCTTACCGGGCAGTGGTAGACCACTTGGTTTGTTGTTGCGGCATCCGAGAGGGATGCCCATGCTTGTGTGCTGGGCATTGGTAGATTGCTCTTTTGGTTTGGCAGCATCTGAGTGTGATGACTGTGGTTGGTTGTCCTCGACGTAGGTTGTCGAGTTGTAGGTGGGGTGCGTGCTAGGTGACCGTTGACTGGTCACACATGTGTGCTTTGTTTTGTATGTTGTGGTAGGTGTAGGATAGTAGCTATTGGTTGCTAGTGCATATAGGAGGAGTCACGCTGTCATACATCAGGGATCCAGGTGAGTGTTAGTTTAGTTTTATTTTTGTTGTTTAGTGGTCTTATTTTATTGTTGAGAGTATATAGCCTTTGCTGCATTATTAGTGCAATTGTTGGTTAATAATAAAGATAAAACAAATAATTAAATGGAAATTTGTAGCTAGGTTTTGTGGTATTGATTTAGGGGTCATTACATCAAGTTAGTTCTTATATTGAATTATCTCATGAAGCCAATGATGTTGTTATTGATGCTATTATTGATGAACGTCTCTAGGACATTGCATGATGATATTTTGGAGAAGCTAACGATGAGATCCAGATTGCAATGGAAAGAATGGGGATTGGTGAAGATGAAAATTTTAATGAGCTTTTGTCTTTACGCAAATTGCCTAGGTTGATATCTCATCCGTTTGGTAAGAATCCTTGTCCTCTTATTGAAGTGAGGATTCCTCCACAAGTAAAAACTAAAGATAGTGGAAAAGGTAGATGACCTAAGCTTAGAAGAACAAAAAGATGGAAGACAGAAATTAAGAAATGTGGATTGAAGCATAGGCTATGCAAGTTTTGTAAGAATTATAATGTGAGTCACGATTCAAGGAATTGTCCAGAAAAATTCTCCCAACAAAAATTTAGACAATGTTGATGAATTGAATATAGATATGGAGGATGACATTTCTGGAGACGCTGAATAGATTGGACATTGTTGTTTTATATTTCTTAGGAATTTTTTTTGTGTTGTTGAATTTCTTCGCAAAGTACGATATGTCTATTTCAAAAATGGGACATAAGTTTATTTTTATTGTCACATACATTTCATTGTGTTAAAGCTTCAAATGTTTTAGTTGTGTGCTTTGTTTGTTCGGAAAAGTTGTATTTTATTGATGTCTTGAAACTGTGTTACGGTTATTTCCTCACACTTCACTAATAAATTAGTTACAGTTGGTATAGTGTTACTATTTTAGTGAAGTATTTTTTGTAATGTTATTATAATTTTTAAACGGTATTACTATAAGGTACATTTTAATCTACTTTTAACATATTAACTTTATTTTCAGTATTACTGATGTAGTTAGTTTTAGTAGTACAATTTTTAGTTACAGTTTACATTGAAGCAAGGATGTAGTATTATATAATTAATTTTTCTATCATTTTATTTGTTATGCTTTTGTAGTTCACATTGTATTTAATTGTCATCATATACAAAACCCAGATGAACATATAGCTATTCTTTTTTGTGTACTTTACATTGTAACACGTAATACAGTATAATATAATATAATTGAAATGTGTATAACTGATATATGTATGTGGTTCACACAAATTACTATTGATATATCTATTTTGCCAATTGTACATTAGGATCACTGATATAGTTTGTAGAGTTATATAACATTTATTATGTATCTTTAGAGAAAAACAAACATAGCAACATATCCTAACACTAATTATCATATATGTGATATCCTACATAACAAATAAAATATCAATGTATCAAGAGGTGTCATTGTTTGCAACATTAATATAACCAACATAAAATATAATGTTTATGGTGGATAGCTAAAGTCTTGTTTGCGACATAATAAACATAGCTAATGAAAATAGATAAAATGGAAGATGTCTTCAAGATTCGGCAACTGCTTCCCCAAGTTGACACTTTGGTACCCCAGAAGTAGTGCATAAGATTTGTGATTTTTTGCACTTCTGATTAGTGATGCTACAATCTCTGATCTGAACCTTGGAACGTCGTCTTTATCATAGTTGATTGCATTATCTATTGCAAGGTATTCTATTGCCTTCATTACAAAGACTCCACAATCATTTGAATCTTCATTTTGTTGGAGGTAGTCATACTTGACAATATCTTCCCATTCGTGCATGTCATTGATCAAATGTTTCTTCAATAAAAGCAACCCCAACCAATCACTCTATCAGGATTAGTGAAAATAATTTAGTGTATGTTGTATGATATAGTAAGGTAATATATTTAGTAATACTATATTAGATAAATCAGTAACACTATATCAGTATAATAGTCACTTACCCATCTTGCGATCTCATGGTCATTTGTTTTGAGATTAAGTGAGTTGTAATCATAGAAATATGTCTTCGAAATTTTCCTCCATGAGATGCCAATGAGAGTTTGCAAAAATTAGCATTAATATCTTTCTACAACTATAGATGTCAATAATGACATCTTTTAGTAACCCTTCCAACTTAGTAAATGTTTGAATATTTGTTGCATCATCATTTTGGATCAAACCAGTTATGTATTGTTGGCAATTATCATGAAAGATATGAGTTTATAAAAAAGACTAATCAACAATTTTTTTCCATAAGAAGTGTAATGAAATTGTGTTTCAAAGAGTACATACCGATGCTATCGAATCCATGAAATATATTCCACAACCACTACTGAGAGTATATGCTCTTTACAACTTCAATGTATGTTTCAATAAGTTGAAAATTTGTAGATATGTAGTTATATTTACATATATGTGTAGACACCCCCATATGCTTGCAAAAGGACAAAACCCTAATAGAACTCTAAAAAGCCTAAAACATCCTAGAAACCCAAGTAAAACCCTAAATAAACCATAAAAACCATAGAAAACCCTAAAAATCCTAAAAACCCTAAAAACCTTAAAAACCCTAGGAAAACCAAACAAAGTCATAAAACCCTAAATAAACCATAAAAAACTAAAAAACCCCTCAAAAACCCTAAAAAACCAAACAAAACCCTAAAACTCAAACAAAACCCTAAAAAGTCATAAAAACCCTAGGAAAACCCTAAAAAACCCAAACAAAACCATAAAACCCTAAATAAACCATTAAAACTTTAACAAACCCTAAAAAATCCAAATAAACCTTAAAACTTGGGATAAACCCTAATCCAAACCTTAAACCCTAGGTTAAGACCTAAATCAAATTCAAAACCCTAATCCAAACCCTAAACCTAGGTCAAATCCTAAATCATAAGTCAAACCCCAACAAACCTTAACCACTTCCCACTTCACTCCAACAACCTTAACAACTTCCCATTTCACTCTAACCACCTTAACTACTTCCCACTTCACTCTAACCACCTTAACCACTTCCCACTCTAACCATAACAACCAACCAAGCCAATTGAAAGCCTATAAATAACCCTATTTGCAAGTGAGAAGGGGGATTTTTGGAAAATTTGAGAGAAGAGCCTCCCAAAGTTTTTTCTCCTAATCAGAGCAAGGAGGAAGCTCATGGAGGAGATAAATCGGAGTTTCCAGCCATCTTCGGTGAGCTCTGACTGTCAACTTCACTACCAGACCGGGTATGCCCTCCACTGACTTCAATTTACTTCAATTTTAGCTTCCCTGGCCTCCCTCCTTCTTCCTCGAGTGATTCCAGTAATGCCAGAGGATTTCCCTGGCTGGAATTAAGGATTTTAGTTTCGCCAGAGCCATTTTCCGGTGGCCTAGGTGGGGGCACAAATCCACTGGTTGATTCGTGTCTCAAAGCATTAGATCTTCCTCCCCTGGTCTCCCTCAAGCTCTTTCGACCCTCTGAGCGCCGTTCCAACACCTTGCTGAGCCTAAGTTGGTCGCTAGAGTTGCGCATCGTCGCCGTCGTCGGGGAAGACGACTGACAACAATGATGGGACGCGAGCTGCTAGCTTCGCCATGCCTATCTAGCATCCAGAAACACTCCATGACGCGCCCCCAGCACTCCAGAGCCATCGAAGCCCGGCCTCAAGCCCTAGATAGCCACCACAGTCGAGCTCGCTGGAGTTAGATCTTGTCGACGGCGAGCGAGGTCCGAGGATGGGAGGAGTGTCCCATTCTTACATGTGGAAGATGAGAAATGTCCCTCACCGCGTCGCCAAGCTTCCTGGACCATTGAGTGACGTGCCGCAGCCCTCCAACACCTCCTTCTTCTCCAGCGTTGTCATTGGAGCAGTCACGACGGTGAGGGAGACGGGCAGCCCATTCCAACTATCGAGGCCGTGATCCAGACCACTAGATCCTCTTCTTCTCCTCTCCTTTTGCTCATCGTGTTTTCTGATCTTCGATCAGGCTTTGGGATGCTCCTCCTCCCTGGAGGTCGTCGATGGCGGAGTTCTATCGTCGGCGGTCCTCGATTCCTTTCTTTTAAAAAAAATAAAAAAAATAGTTTTTCCTTTAAATAACTTCTGATACTTTTGTTTTCTTACATTGAGGTCCTTATTTTCTTACAAGTAGGTCCTTTTTCTTACAATTAGGTCCTTACAATGTTTCTTTAAATCATTTGAACAAAGTTTGATTTGAAAATATTGCAATGTGCCCCCCGAATAATCTTGTTAATACCTTTCATGCTTTAAAGTTTGATGTAAGACCCTCTGACTTACTTTTCACACATTAAAGTCCAGCAATTTTGCATAAGAAACCCTGAGCTTTGTTGAAATAGTTCTGAATGCATATTTCACTGTCAAAATTGCAAATTAAACCCTGAGAATTTAAATATTTGCTCAAATGTGACCTAAATTGCATTTTAGCCACTGAATTTTATAGATTTCTCATTGAATGCTTGTTTTTTAGGGTAAATTTGCATGTCAGTCTCTAGAAATTTCTGTTTTCAAACGTTGACTCTTTTTCTTGCATATTTTATCCTGAATTTCCACAGAATTGCATTAAATACATGTTTTAATGGCAAAATTACATTTTAGCCCCTGAATTTTACAGATTTCTCACTAAATGCATTTTTTAGGGTAAATTTGCATGTCAGTCCCTAGAAATTTCTGTTTTCAAACATGGACTCTTTTTCTTGCATATTTTACCCTGAATTTCCACAAAATTGCATTAAATACATGTTTTAATGGCAAAATTGCATTTTAACCCCTAGAAATCTTCAATTCGACCAATAATGCACAGTTTTGCATATTTGACCCCAGATTTCTTCAAAATTATATGAAATGTGTTTTTCTATGTATTTTTGATGATTTAGTTTCAAAATTTCAGTTTTCATTCATAATTTTGGGATATTTGCACAAAAGCCCCTAGATTCACATTTTTACACTCATACATGCATTTTGCACATTTTGTTGCACTTTTTCATGCATATTTTCTTGTGCCTTCTTTTCATCGTGCACTCATTTCAAGCTTGGTTTTCTCATCGTTTCCCGGATTTCTTCCGACTTTCGCGATCTTTGACTTGATTTGGCTTTCCATTACCCAAGGGCGTACATTAACGGGCTTAACAATGCCGACATTATCCCAAATGAGGATTATTTTCTCCAATTTGATTTTCTCGGATTTATTCAAATTTTTGCTGATTTGCGAGACGCTTTCCGAGAGTTTCTCAATTTTCTCGATTTTCCTTATCGCCCACGGGCGTACAGTAAAGTGGCATTCTCAATGCCTACGTTTGTCCCTTGGATTAGCTTTTTCCCTTTTATTCATTTCTTCTCTTTGTTTTGGCATGTTTTCTAGTCATCTTTAGCATATGCATTCAGAATAGGCAAGCACACACCCAATAGACCATTTAGCAAGTAGGAAACCTAGAAAGACTGAGTCTTTCGGGTGCATGGGGGTGCCTAATCCCTTCCCCATGCACAACAAGAATCCTTACCCTTTCTCTAGCCTACATTGATTTGTGAACTACATCCATTAGGCATGAAGCATACATGTTTGCATCATCTTGTTTTCTTTTTGTTTTTTCCTTTGTGTTTGGTTTTCCTCATCTTTCCATTAAATGACTAGGTGGTGACTCCTTTCCTTATCCTTTCTTATCCTTCCTTAGTGTTTCTGAGTCTAATCTTCTTCTCCAGATTCACCATCTTCGTCGTGACTGTATCGGGACTCCTCGTGTGCTTCCACGCACCGTAAGGAGAGCCGTGTAGGGTTCCACCGGCATGGTCACAGGAACTGGCAACTCCGCTTGGGATAGCCAGATTCTGGCTTTCGTTTTGGTTTTCTTACTTGTCTTTGGTCTATATACTTTGTGCTTGTTTGCTTGTTCTGTTTGCTTGTACATATTTGACTAAACATGCTTTTTTGTACCTTTTTACACCATTGCAATGCCACTACACATGCACATGACCTAATTCATGTTTTTTGTTGAGATACTTGCTTTTATTCACTTACTTGTGAGCACTACACTCTCACATGTCATATTCATGCCTTTTGCCTCATTGAGTGAGTGTTTAGATGCCATGATAGTGTGTTTTATCCCCTTTTTGTAATTGCCATGATTAGAAGAGTAGAGACATGTTTGCTTCCCTATCTGATTAAAATAAAACACACAAACTTAGACAAACAAATAATAAGGCATAACTAGAGACAAATGCTCACAATTCCCCATGGTTTAATAAAATGCAAGTAAAAGATACAAAAGCATATTGCATGAATGATCATTTTAGAAAGCATGCATCTTCTCCTCTGAGTCCACCCACAGCTTGCGAAGGACAATTCTAGTAGCCCATTCTATAGCTTTGGTGTAGGTTGTATTACTAGTTTGTCCTCCTATGTCCAGGGTCATGTCAGTGCTAGTAGAGGGTAGGTGTCCCGTGTCTACTGTGTCTGACAGAGACACGAGGTTTACATCGAGATTCTGGGGAGCTTTGCAGGAGGCTTTTGGCACAGTGTTGAATTTTAGCACTGCATTCCACCCCCAGACGGATGGTCAGACAGAGAGGACCATCCAGACACTAGAGGACATGTTGAGGGCCTGCGTCTTGGACTTTGGTGGTAGTTGGGAGGATCATTTACCTCTGATTGAGTTTGCATATAATAACAGTTACCACGCTAGTATTGGTATGACATCATATGAGGCTTTGTATGGCAGACCCTGTAGGACACCCACTTGCTGGAGTGAGGTGGGTGAGAGATAGTTAGTTGGGCCCGAGATCGTACAGCAGTACGAGGGCAAGGTGGATTTGATCAGGAAGAGGTTGTTGTCTGCCCAGAGCCGGCAGAAGAGCTATGC
>JAMKQA010034448.1:0-16941 GCA_024699735.1 Posidonia australis | reverse complement strand
GGCGTACGAGGGTGCCTAACACCTTCCTCGTGCGTAACAGGGATCCTTACCCGCATTTCTGGTTTTCGTAGACCTTTCTTTTTATTGTTTGCATGATTTTTCATGTTTATGGTTTTCCTCATCTTCCATAATAGACTAGGTGGTGACTTCTGCATTTGCATTTTATTTTGCTTTTTCGACGTGATTTTTGCCGACCGATTTCACATCTTTTTGCGGAATCTCCTCGCCGGCATGGTTACACATACAAAATGCATACTTACATATATATATGTGTGTGTGTGTGTGTGTGTGTGTGTATATATATATATATATATATACATATGTAACGCCCTGAACCCGACACGTTACCTAAATTCAAAATTACACTAATTACAGTAAAATTAAATAACTGTAACTAAGGCTCACCTCTAGGAAACAATGTGCAGCTAGATGCTCCAACTCTGGCACCGGAACTCGACTGCACACGATCTGCACCTGAAAATCAAACAAGCATGGGTGAGTGACATCTAAGTCACCCAGTACGCGCCCCAAACACACAAAAATAGCGAAAAGCTAAAAACGCAACTTTAAATTTATAAAACTTTGTTTTCTTTGAAGATCCAGTTTAAAACATCCTTGTCCGTTCTTTTGAAATCATTTGGGAATCTGTTCCAGGGTTATACTCCTTTTAAAACTTACTTTTCCTCTTTCTTTTAAAGTTTTTGGAAATCATTTCCAAAACCATGTTTCTTTTCAAAACCCATTTTTCTTCTTTATTGCTTGGGATTTTTCCCTAAGACTAAAACCGCTTTCAAAACTCATATCTCTGACCACATCCAGGCAAAACACAATGCCTCTCGGGCTCAAAAGCAAAATCATAAATACTGCCTGGTAATTGGTTAAAACACAATTCTTGTTTTCTTTTAGGATTTTAGGACCATTAATAAGTTCAATCCCAGACAAACCACATTCCTCTTATTTTTCAAAATCCCATTTTTTCTTATTCATTTCCACTTTTGTTTACTGATGTTACCTTGATTAGGGATAACCAGGCACACAAGCAGTAGGCGAGGTCATCATTTCCCCTACCTCCCTGCACTACTGCGGTGAAATTCCTCGTACGTGATGCCACTGCTTCGACCAACCAGCCTCAATTTATTTTATATATGCACGGGGATACGTCTATGTCTGATGCCCCATTGGTGACCCGAACAACTAGGTGCAACGACTCAGGCTCAGCCTACACCGTCAGCGACCCTAACAACTAGGTTCATTAACCTAGGCTCAGCCTACATCAAGTGGGAATTTATCTATTTAGAGCACTTCATCCAAGCTTCATATTTCCTGGAAGAAGTCCTTATATTTGTTGGATCAAATGACTTCTCTTGAGGGAGAGTGAATAGAGAATTGTAGTTAATTTTATCACTTTTGATTATTTGAAAATAAATACCAATAACAATAATATAATCAAATAATTCACAAGAAGAAGGATGTAGAAAGACAATGAATATGTACACTAAGATTTATAGTGGTTCGGTCAATCCTAGCCTAGTCCACTCCTCAAGACCCTTCTTAAGATTTTCCCTTTCTATTATAGAAACTTTACACTTACTTGTAGATGAAGACCTTCTCCTACCCCGCTCTCCGCAGATTCTCCTCACTCCAAAGAAGAAATTAGCTGTATGTCTTTACAAAGGTTCTTTACAACTCTTTCTATGATCTCTCAATCAGTAGCCAATGCGATGAATTGAATGTATAAAGGACAAGGGCTTAAGAGGCTAGTGTATGATGAGAATTTTTCTCAAGAGAAAACGTATGTGAGTAATATTTGCAATGTGTGAATTGATGATCCTTTTTGGGGTCAATGGAGCTCTATTTATAGGCATCATGCTCAGCTCAAGTAGTGTCTAACGTTTACAAAAACTTTTGCCAACTGACAACTGTTCAATACACCGAAATTGTTCGGGCGACCGAAATCAACAACGGTCGTGCCAAATCAGCATACAGAAATAATCGGTAGTCTGAAATTCAGTTGTGCCCAAATGTTTGAGTTTTAGTTAGCCGTAACCCCCAAATAAAATAATATTTCCCATATTTCGGTATATTGAATGGATCGATAGCCCAAAATCGGTCTTGAATGTTTTTCTCTAGAATTTTTCTAAGGATTATTCCTAATGGATTTCTTATCTAGGATGATGGCATATGATGATAGATCTTTACATATCCTAGAAAATACATTCAAAAAATAAATATAATTACAGTGATTTTGATACAAATAGAAAATGACGTTTTTACCCTTCAGCTTTCCGTTGTTTCTTCCAACCTTCAATACTTTGGTCTTCTTTTTCTCCATTTATGAAGCTGACCATCCTTCTTGCTTGCATTCTTTCTTATATCTTTTGGCTTTGAAATATCCATTCTTTTTGCTAAACACAATTCTCAAACATAAGAATTAAAGCATAACAACAATTTTTGTTATCATCAAAATTTATGGATAATATTTTCCAACAATATTCGAGATGGATTTGGTCTTCTTATTATCCCTCTAAGGTTTCTCTTCTATTGAGGCGTATGGGTGGAATGGAGTGCTTGTGGATAGTAATGTCCAAGGACAGGGTATTCCCTTTCGTTTCCAAGTGTGATTGTTGTGAATACCCTCAACCTAAATCTTTACATCATTTATTTTATGGAGGGGAGATGGGTAATATCTCTGGCAGTATTTTGATAATCTTCTTCAGATGCCTATGCTTGATGTTGTGTTTGCTACTATTCGTACTTGGTTTGGTGTTGCTAGTATTTCTTCTTATAGGAGTATGCTGATTGGTCTGATCATGGTTTTCATTTGTTGGCATATTTAGAGGGAGAGGTGTTCTCTCAGATTCTCTACCAAATCTCACTCTTGGACACAGGTGTCATCTTTGATTATTGCTGACTATAATTGCATGCTATAGGGGAAGATTTTCTTTTCTTTTGGAGGTGATATGGTGTCATTGCTTAGACGCAGGTTTCAAGTCCCTAGCACTATGGATACATGGTACATGATTCTCAAATGACTCCCTCCTAGGTTTGGCTTGAAAGGAGATGTGGATGGCTCTAGCACATCCTCTTCTTCTGGTGGAGGGGGAATTATTCGTATAGGAGAGGGGAATGAGATTATTGCTTTCTCACAATTACTATGGTGCTATTTCTAATAATGAGGTGGAGATGCATGCTATTTAGGATCTCATTTGGATCGGTGCAGATGCAGGTGTCACCTTGTCTATAGTGGTGTCGGATTCTGAGAATGCGATCCACATGCTTACTGGTAAGATGGCTATTCAATGGAAGTGTAACAAGTGATGCAAATTGATTCAGAGACATGTATATTTATAACAACCCCCAAATCACTACCACTCAACCTATCTACACAATTTCAATTTTCCTTTTTATTACAATTAAAATTATGCTAATTATACAGCTAAGTCTAAGTACGCTCAATAAAAATAAATCTAATAAACAACAGAAATAAAATTAAACTAAAAACTCACCAAAATCCTTGATGTATGATAGCGTGACTCCTCCTATATGCACTAGCTAAAACTAGCTCCTATCCTGCACTTACCAAAACAACAATTAAAATCACACATGAGTGACCACTCAAAATGGTCACCCAACACACATCCCACCTAACAATTAGGCACACCCTACCGAGGAAGCAGGCGTAACGACATCCCATACAAACATGCACAAGCACTCCTCTTGGACGCCGCAACACCAAACCTAAGCAGTCCACTACTGTCTAGCAGGCAACAAAACCTCAAAAGCATGCCTTTTAAAATGATTCTTTTCTTTCCTTTTATAACAATATGCATGATCTTTTAAAACCTTTTAATGCACACTTGAAATGGCCACTCTTGCCAAATCAAGTCCAAAAGTCACACAAACTGATCCCACACATTCTTTGCACAGACTAGACAACCAACAGTGTTTGCACGCTCTCTATAGCATTCAGACCACCTACAAAAATCACAAAACACAAGCAACAGGGCCTTCACCCTACACATCGTGGTCCCCTCTAGACCCAAGCAACAAAACCAAAGCCACGAAGTCACTACTCCCAAAACACAATGCCACACTGGCACAACACCAACGCCACATAGGCGTAACACCATGGTCTGCACCCTACCCTCCACAACAAAACACCAAACAACCCAGCACTGGGTGGTGGCTAACCCACTTAAAGGGAAAACACATCCTCTAGATAGCTAACGTGGGGTACCTAACCCCCTTAAAGGGAACAACGCACCTCCCCTGCAACATCCTACCTTCTTGCAGTCGTAGCATGCCAAGCAGACCAGTACCTACAGTAGACGTGCGTAGCCTCTAGGCAGCACAACTTACCTAACCTTACACATCGCAAGGTCTCCTATCCTGCATGCCAACACTAAGCCTTGCCTAGAAAAAAAATTGCCACCACTCCCATGGGCAAAACGGCACTCCAGCCACACAAACTGGTGCACAGCACCAACCACCACACTCTATGGGGTTGAGGAGCTCTTGCGAACCACTCCCCACGAGCGAACACCACTTCACGCTCCATTCTCAAATTGCTATCTCAAAGTAGTTCCACCAAATCAACGATCTCAAGAAATCCAGCCACAAAGAACCCTTCCAACAAGGAGTCGATGTCCATCTCCAATCGAGAATACAGACCGTCTCTCCCCTAGATTCCTTGTAATCCTTTGCACAATATCCTCACCAAAACTAGAAGTAGAGCCAAGACACTCCTCAACACTGTAAGCAAGGAAAACCAAGAAAATCAATAAAATCAAGGTGTAGGAATGCATGACATGCAAATTCTACAGAGTCACCTAACCAAACATCTCTAGGCTATCGCTCCTAGGTGAACCTATGCTCCAATACCAACTGTAACAACTCCCAAGTCACTACTATTCAACTTAGCTACATAATTTCAATTTTTCTTTTTATCTTTTTATTACAATTAAAATTATACTAATTATATAGCTTGGTCTAAGTACGCTCAATAGAAATAAATTTAATAAATAATTGAAATAAAACTAAATTAAAAACTCACCAAAATCCTAATGTGTGGCAGCATGACTCATTTTATATGCACTAGCTAAAACCAGCTCCTATCTTGTACCTTTCAAAATAGAAATCAAAAGCACACATAAGAACCACTCAAAATAGTCACCCAACACACACCCACCTAACAAATCGGTACACCCTACCAAAGAAGCAGTCATAATTACATCCCACACATACAAGTACAAGCATCCCTCTTGGATACCATAACACTAAATCCAAGCAATCCACTATTGTTTGGCATGAAGCAAAACCTCAAAATCATGTCTTTTAAAACCATTCTTTTCTTTTCCTTTTACAACCGTATGCATTCTCTTTAAAACCTTTTTGTGCACACTTGAAATGGCCACTCTTGCCAAATCAAGCCTTAAAGCCACACAATTTGATCCCATGCACTCTCTGCGCAAACCAAACAATTAACAATGTCTAAACACTCTCTATGGCATTCAGACCACCCACAACAATCACAAAACACAAGCTACAGGGCCTTCGCCCTACACACCACGGTCCCCTCTAGACCCAAGCAATAATACCAAAGCCATAGAGCCACTACTCCCAAAACACAACGCCACACTAGTACAACACCAACGCCACATAGGCACAACACTATGGTCTCCTCTAAACCAAAACCATTGAGCCACTGCTCCAAAATACCATGCCACATCGGTGTAGCACCACAACCTCACTAGGCCCAAAACTACAAGCAACAACATGTCATACTGTCTGATGCCAAGTAGTCAACACTGGCCACAAGCAATCCATTGAGGAACGACCACAACGTCTGCACTGCCATGAACAACCACCTTGTGGAGAAGTCTATCCGTCCTATAGTCCCACTACCTACAAGACCCTCACAAGCTAACCCTACTAGGAAAAGCTGCTCACCCCACCTAGGCAAGTCGTCATGTCACTCAAGACGTACCACAGGATATGCCTATCGGCATCCTCAACTTGGTACTTAGGACAACAAGAGTGTCATACCTCCACACCCAAACGGAACCCCAAACAACAAGTCACAAAACTCAGCAAAACACACAAACCTCAACCTAAACAATAGCTCATGACCCTAGGGGAAACATTCATCTCTGAAGGTCTGCCAAAAGCCTTGGTTTCTTGATCCTGTAAAATCACAAAACACTCAAACCGTACCCTAAGCAAACAACCCATGACTTTAGAGGTATCACTCATCCTTGAAAGTCAACTAAGAACATAGGTCTCTTGGTTCCCAGAAATCCTTTTCCAAATCCATTTGCAAATCTATGCATTCTTTTTTCAAAACTCTTTGGAAAACCATTTTGAAAATCATTAAATATCTTTTCAAAATCTCACAAAACACTGTCCCCATAATCGGCACCAACACCAAAATCGAAAAGCCACAGTCCAAAGTATAGCCTTGACAACTTCTCTATCAGGCCTAGAAACCACACCTTTGGAGCGCCTAAGTTCTAGAACACCTAACTCAACACATGACGACAACCTAAGCAAAACATCCAACAAAAGCGTCATCTGGGTATCAAACTCACCCAGAAGACACCACACCAGAATAACAACAACCTGAACTCTATGCTCTGGTGCTTAGGTGTAAGATGTCTATTAGCCCATGACCCTTGGGAGCACAACTAGATCAGAGTTAAACATCCGACATAATGCCAGTAAATACTACATTTAGTGCATCACACACAAAACACACAAGCCCTAGACCTAGGGGTGATATCATGATCCTTAAAGTCTATTCTAAACTATATGGGGAAAGACCTATTATATCTATATCATATCATCTTTCATTCTACCCATACCCTAGGTGAACCTTTGCTAATTCAGTTTAGGCCAATCCTACAATCATTTTAATGATTATGCCATTATATTTATCTCCCTAGGATTTTATATATATAGTAGACACCCCAATTTTGCAGTCACTTGGCAGCAGACTCCTTTGGAAAGATGCTCTGATTGAGACCACCAAACCTAAACCTTAATTCCACCTAAACCCTAGCTCAACCTAAACCAACAAGCCCATTTAGGCCCACACAAACCCACTCTAACCTAATTCAAGCAAAAACCAATAATTAAGAATCAAAATCAAATAAAATTCATTTAAAACATTAAAAAACCTAATTAATCAAATGAAAACCCTAATTAAAGTCAAAATGAAATAAAATCCATTTAATCCACTTAAAATCCAAATTAATCAAATAAAAACCCCAATTAAAACTAAAATTAAATAAAATCCACTTAAAATCTAATTTAATCAAGTGAAAACCGTAATTAAAACTAAAATTAAATAAAATCCACTTAAAACCCAAATTAATTAAGTGAAAACCCTAATTAAAGCCAAAATTAAATAAAATCCACATAAATCCACTTAAAATCCAAATTAATCAAGTGAAAATCCTAATTAAAACCCAAATCAAGTAAAACTTAATAAAATCCATTAAAAAAATTAAATCTAATTAAAAAGAAATCCTAATCCAAACAAAAAGTCAAGCAGAAAAACCAATTAAACCAAAATTTAAGTTAAATCCCTAATTAAATCAAGTAGAAAACTAATTCAATCTAAATTAAAACTCAAACACAAAACTTTAATCCATTTAAATTCAGAAAAACCCTAAATTAATTAAACCCTAAAAATCCTAATTTAAAATCACTTAATTAAACTCAAAACCCTAATTAATTAAACCCAAAATCTTAATTTAAAATCAATTAATTAAACTAAAAACCCTAATTAGAATCCAAAAACCATAATTTAAAACCAATTAATTAAACCTTAAATCACAAAATCAAAATTTTAATTAAAATCACAAAACCCAATTAAAAACCTAAATCTAAAACCAAAAATCCCTTAAAAACCCCTAAAAAACAAAAAAACCTAAAACCCTAAACAAAAGCCCATCTCCGCAAGCCCATCCAGCCCAATACATCATCCACAGTTCTCAACCACAGACTTAGCTAAGCTAGAAAATAATTCTAGCGACCCCCTTAATCTCCAACGATCGACCTGCAATTTCCGACAACGATCCCAAGATCTCTGGCGCTGACTGCTCCTCCCGCGTGATCCCCAACCAGCCCTCCTCCATCTCACATCAATCCAACGGCGTCCGGGCCGTGGAGAAGGTTCTACAACGTGGAGGAAGCCCGTCAGAGTTTAAAAGCTTTGTCGCTGACAAACACAATCTCCCCTCCGAAGCCCTCCTTTTCCAGACTCCCTCTATCCAGTGCTCGTTAGCCACGAGAATCTACCTCCAGGGCCACCACCAGAGTGCTCCTCCAATCCCTTTGCAAGCTAGAAACCCTAACCGCCGTCGCCAGAGAATCCACCGGAGAACGCTGTTGTCAAGCTTCTCTAGGAGACAACAACCCTTAGCTAGGTAACTCCCTTCACCCAAGCTTGAAAATTTCTCTTTGGATTTTGTCGGACTTGTCCAAGCCCTCTAGACCAAGTTTCGGCGGAGATACCTCCTTATCCACCATCGTCCTCCCCTCCTGTGGTGGGTTCACCACCACCAGTGAGGTCGCTGACCTCTTGGATCAGGAGGAGGCTCCTAGAGCCTCCCTTCCTTCTTCCTCCTCCTCCTCCCTGAGTTCCCAGCACTCAGGAGAGGTTCATCAGACGTCATGTGCCTAAGAGTCTCGTCGACCGCTGGTCCTTGCTGTGAAGCCCTCGTGCACTCAGGACATCCCCTGCTGCTCACGACCACCTCTAGAGGACCCACCTCCTTGCCAGAGACCCCCCTCCTCAGCCTGCCATGCCTCCTCCACAGCCACTGGAGCGGAGCCCTTGCCGCTGCAACTCCCGCCGCCAACACCAGAGGTGGGAGGAACACCTCAGACCTCCCCGAACCTCGCTGTCACCATCGGAAGCTCTCTTATGGCCTTCCGAAGATCCTTCGGTCTCCGCTGGACCGCATCCGCCACTGCAACACCTTCCTCGATGTCGACAGTCCATCCCGTCGGAGTCCACGAAGGGGGAAGCACCTCAGGCCATTCCAGCCTCACCCATGACTCCCTAGAGCCTCACCGTGTTGCCTCAAAGCTCTCCCAATCCTTGCCACGTCAAGCCACCGCCTCTGGATGCGCTGCAATTGGAGTCCCATCACCGGAGAAGAACACCGACCAAGGGAAGATCGACGACGCATTCCGTCCGCTGAGGGTTCGATCGACGTCGTTAGATCTTCCTCCCACCTCCTCCTCTAGCTTCCCCGCTCTTCTAATCGCTGATCAGCCGCTAGTGGGGGCTCAGGTGAGCCTCCCAGGCCGTTGCCATCGACGATCTTCAAAGTGTCGGTGATGATTGTTAAATTTTTAGGTTTTATTTAGAGGCCCTTTTAGTTTTAAAACATTACAACTAGATCCTAGAATTTTATGCCCTACCTAACCCCCTGAACTTTTAATTAAAATTGCATTTCTTTATATTTACTGTAAATATTGCATTCTTTATCCTATTTCATTTTAATTTCATTCTTAGTCCTGTAAATATGTGTTTTCTCACATTTAAACCCCTACATTCATGTTTTATTTGCAATTAAGTCCTAGGAATTTATTCTTTGACCCCTATATTGTCTTTTTTTAATTGCATTGTAAATATTGAATATTTTATCCTATTTAGTTTTAATTCCATTTTCAGTTCTATTCATGCATGTTTTATCACATTTAGGTCCCTGATTTCATGTTTTCTTTGTAATTAAATCCTAAGGTTTTGCATTGAGCCCCCAAAGTTTTCCAAAATGAGTTTTCATTGTAAAATTTGCATCCTGACCCTAAGAAACTTCATAATCACACTGATCATCATAATGGTTTAATTTTTATCACATTTAAGCCCTAAAATTTTGCATGTAGGCCCCTAGGTTCTTAATATAGCATCCCTGAGCACAGGAAATTTGCATCCAGACCCTTAAACTAATTTTAAATACATCATTTAGTGTTTTAATTGTTTTCTCACATATTTTTGATATTTTCCACTTATTGCATTTCATATTTTGCACTTAACCATATATTTCATTTAAAAATCATGTTTTCATTGTAAATTGATCTTTAGTTTCATATTTCAGTCACATTTGCACTTATGTGTGAATTTTGTACATTAAACCTTGAGTTTTTAGGAAATTACCAAGGTGCAGTTTTCATACATCTCAGTACCCCATTTTCATTTGATCCATCACCTGCACACTAGGATAGAAGTCATTGAACATATTTTGATCCATGTTTTCCCTCTTTTTTTGTGAATTTTGCATTTTGGTCCTTGTACTTGTTCTTTACTTTGTTTACATCATTTTATTGTTTTTAAGACCTTGCCCTTCTCACATTTTCTTGCAAATAACATTTTCTAGACATTTGACATACATTTTGGCATATCTCAGACCATGCATCATCTCTATACATGCATTTATCATATCTGGCCATTGAAATGACCAAATTACCCCTATGCCACCAATTCATCCACCTACATGTTAGTTCTTGCATTAAGTCATGCATAACCTTTTTCTAAGTCATTCCTCAGCATCTTTACACAATTAGGTACATATTCACACATTTTGCATAGCTTTTATCACATTTGCACATTGTCCCATCCTATTCGAGCGAGTCAGCATCTCATGTGGTTTTCCACGGATTGTTCCTTGTTTTGTTTTTAGAATCCTTCACCCGACATTCGACTTGATTTCCATTACTCCTACATTTTTTATTTTTTTCAATTTGATTTGGATTTCATTGCCTGAGGTCATACACTAACTAACCAAAAGGTCCACATTGGCCCAATCTCAGATTATTCTCATATTTTGATTCTCACGACCTTTTCCCTAATTCCGATGACTTAGGTTGGCCCCATTTTTGACTTTCTTAATATCGGTATGGTTTTATCGAGCATTCTTTCTAAAAACACTGTCATTTTATATGATTTTTTTCGTATGTCGCTGTTAGCTTGTTTTACGTGGACTTCTTTGCAATTTTTCCATCTCGATTTCCGTGATGTTTTCCATGATTTTGATGATTTACGTTGGTTGCATTTTTGATGCTCTTGATGTCGACGTGGTTTTCCAGAGCATTCTTTCCAAAAACATCATCATTTTATGTGAATTTCTTGCCATGTCATAGTTTGCCCGTTTTGCATGGACTTCTTCACAATTTTTCCGTCTTGATTTCCATGATGTTTTCAATGATTTTGATGATTTGAGTTGGTTGTATTTTTGATTCTCTTGAGGTCTGTATAATATTCCAAGCCTTTCTCGCAAGAAACCTCTTCATTTCATGTGATTTTCTTTGTTGTGTCATGTTTCGTAATTTCATCATTGTGTGTGGATTTATTCGTAGTTTTTGCATACCATCTTGCACATTCATCTAGTTTTGACTTGGCACTCATATTAGCATGATTAGAGCACAATCTAGGTTTAGTAAACATTTGTTCAACCACTAGCAAGCGAATTGGACTAGAATGACTGAGTTTTTCGAGCGTATAGGGGTGCCTAACACATTCCTCGTGTGTAATAGGAATCCTTATCCATCCTATGATATATGGACATCTGGCCATCACATTAGCATCTCATGCATTCAACTTTTGTGATTTGTTGTGGTTTTACTCGTCTTTCCCTTAAAAGATGTGACATCTGGGCCTGATTATCCATTTTTATTTGTAAACCATGTCATTAATTGTAATATTGCTTAAATGGTTTATTAATGGATAATCTATTGTTTCTTGATTGTGTGAGCTTGTGGTTGGTCTTCTGTGCACCTGTTTGTGATTTGGGAGCAATGTGGAGTCTGGTTTGGGGGTGCACAGTCGCCTCGATTTGCATGCCTGTCTTTTCTTCCTTTCTTTTCCTTCTTTTTCTCCTTCCTTTTCCATTCCTCTCACGAGCCCGCACACTATTTTTCCCCTGTCTCCTTCCCTTCCCCGACCCGTGCCACCAGCGACATCGGTTCACGCCTCGCCGTCTCCTCTGATGTGATGGGCGGCCGACGGCGAAGAGAGGAACGGGTGACTGAGAGAGGAGAAGAGGAAGAGGAGCAACGCATAACCGAGGAGGTGAGGTGAGCCCAGTGTGTTCCACCAACAGAGGAGGTTCACCGGAGTGCAGGGAGATTCGTCAGGTGGTTGAGCCAGGTACGCGACTCCTTTCCCTTCCTCCGTTTACTTTTTATTAAGGATGGGTTAATTGCATGAAAATTAAGAGAAATGCATGTTAAATTGTAGAAAAATCATGAAATGAATGGGAATGTGATGTATAGCATGAGAATGTAGAGATTATGTGGTTAGGATTGATGTTTGTGGGGAAAATGTGATTTTGGGGTTGAAGGCTACAGTAGCCGTTCTTGAGCCCCTTCCCCTTGTGATTTTCGTTTGAACTATGTGATTGATGGAATCATGAATGGTTTGAGGGGTTTTGAAGTAGACTCAAGGATCTACACCCCGTGATTTTATGGAAATTTTTGATGCATGTTTGAGGGGTCCGATCGGGACTCTCACTTGGGGCGATTTTTCACTGCCTAGAAAAGGGGTGTGCCCTGTCTGCGAGGAATTCGGTATACCGAATTTATTCGGTACCTAGCAGATTAAACCAAAACCTAGGGTTTGGTAGACTGAAATTTCACGGTTGACCGAAACAAGGGGTTTCGGCATACCGAAAATTTTCGGTATACCGAAACAGGGAATTTCGGCATAACGAATTGAAAATTCGGTATGCCGTTTTTGCCCTGAACTTGGGATGTTAAAATGTGAATTTTAATGAATGTTAAATGGTTTTAATGGTATGGTTGGTTTGTATAAATGATGTTTCCCCATGTGACATGGAGGCATGTGGAACCCCAAACAAATGGATTTGGGTGTGGTTTTGGGTTTTAGACCCTATAAATGAATGAAAAAGATGGTTTTATGTGGTTTTGGGCATGAGACCCAATTTATGATTTTATGCATGGTTTTCATGGCTTGAGTTGGGACCCTAGTGGAGGGTCAAGTGTTGCAAGGAAATAGAGTCCTGCAACGAAAAGAATGGAATGAAATGGAAAATGGTTTTGAAAGGAAATTCAAAGAGTTTTGAAATGGAACACTTATAATGTGGTTGTCGAGCTCATAGCGGTGTAGGCTGAGCCTGGGTTTTCATACCTAGTTGTTCGGGTCACCGACGGTGTAGGCTGAGCCTAGGTCGTTGTACCTAGTTGTTCGGGTCACCGAGCTCGTAGTAGTGTAGGTTGAGCCTGGGCTTTTAAGCCTAGTTGTTCGGGTCACCGACGGTGTAGGCTGAGCCTGGGTCATTGGACCTAGTTGTTCGGATCACCGACTGGGGCGTTAGACAGAGACGTATCCCCGTGCACTTATGAAAATGAAATTATGGCCGGTTGGCTGGGGCGGTGACACCCCGCACGGGGAATTTCATCGTGGCAGTGCAGGAAGGTAGGGGAAGGATGTTTTCGCCTAGTGCTTGTGTGCCTGGTTACCCCTGATCAAGGTAACAACAGTAAAGAAAAGTGGAAATGAATAAAGAAAGAGAAATGTGATTTGGTCAGGATTGGACTGATGAAATGGTCCTAAAATCCTGAAAAGAAATGATGATGTTTTAACCAGTTGCCAGCCAGTGTTTATGATTTGGTTTTGAGCCCAATGGGGCATTGTGTTTTAGGCTAGATCTGGTCAAAAATGTGAATTTGAAAGTGTGTTTTGGGAAGAAATCCCAAGTATTGAAAAGATATGTTTTGGAAAATGAAATCCAAAAGTTTTAAAAGAAAATGCAAAGGTGTGGTTTGAAAGAAAAAGTGGTTTTGGAATAAATTTCCAAAATGTTTTGAGAAAGGAAAAGAGTCATGGCTTTTGAAGAGAGTATGGAATTGGGATTGAATTCCTAAGAGATTGTCTAATAAAAAGAAAGAATGATTTTCAAAAAGTGAAAACCAAGTTTTGAAAAATGATAAGAAATGAGTTTTATGGTTTTACCAAGGTTTCGTGGTTTGTATGTTTTGGGGCGCGTACTAGGTGACTTAGATGTTACTCACGCGTGCTTATTTGGTTTTCAATTGCAGACTGCATGCAGCCGAGTTCCAATGCAGGAGTTGGAGCTTCTAGCCGCACATTGTGATCCTGAAGGTGAGCCTTAGTTACAGTTATTTGATGTTTCTGTAATTAGTGTAATT
This sequence comes from Posidonia australis, assembly GCA_024699735.1. Taxonomy (NCBI): domain Eukaryota; kingdom Viridiplantae; phylum Streptophyta; class Magnoliopsida; order Alismatales; family Posidoniaceae; genus Posidonia; species Posidonia australis. The sequence goes on along the minus strand of JAMKQA010034448.1, from coordinate 2,763 downwards.
ATGCTTGATACTATGTTTTGGTAGCGTGTCCGGGATCGGGGCATTACAAAAAACTAGGTGGCGACTCCATTTCTTTTTGTTTCATCAGATCTTGCGCCTTCGCCAACATGGCGTGGCCAACTCCCTCTAGTGCGACTCTGCGCCAGATCCTCAGGCTGGCATGGTCACATACATACATATAAAAATATATATATATATATATATTTTTATATATGTAACACCCCTGTGCTACACAACGGTACAAGAACTACCCAAAAGCAGCTAAAAGAGTCTAAATGATAGAATTAAATAAATAGAACTAAACACTTAAACCTGTTTGTGGCAAAAATGGCTTAGAAGGGATGCACTAGAGTAGACTACACCTACACCTGAGCACTTGAAACAAGGGAAGAAGAAAAACACACGTGAGTGACAGGAATGCCACACAGTACGTACCCTAAAACAGCGGCAAAACTCGCAAAACACTGCCAAAATGTCTCGAAAAACCACAATCGCCAAAACCTACACATGCGGTTAGAAAGAATTCAAAAAAGATGCCATTTTAAAACATTCTTTTCTTTTGCTTTCAAAACCTCATGATCATTCAGAAATCTTTATACACAACTCAGGGAAAGCAAACCATTGCATCTAGTTTCCCAGCCCAAAACATCATTTAATCCATTAACACAATTTATCACAAATCAAGGCTACGAACTAGTCCAACACACAAATCCACAATTCTTATCTCAAATTGGTCGCATCACCCTGGCCATAAGTAGCTGGTGAGGATTCCATGTCACCACACCCACATTGCAGTGTCGCGGTGAACTACCCCGCACTGGAGTTCAACCGCCCCAAACGCAGCCTCAAATGTACCCTCACTGGTACAAGCACGGAGTGCGTCCTCACGACGCCCTGGTGCTCGAGCACTTGGGGACTCTAACCCCAGACCCGACCAACACCGACACTGAGGATAGTCTGGGTCTACCATACCCTAGGTCCTACAGTACCACTACAGTCTTGAGGCTCCTACCCCAGACCGAAAACTCGACAACCACAACCAAGGACACGTCCCCGACATCTCTAGAGGTCTCACTACCCCTGTCGGCAAGCCTTGGTCTAGCTATGGTTCCTACAATTTTCATAAATCTCTTTAAAACCATATGCAGTTTCTCCTTTTAAAACAGTTGACAAAACCGTTCTTTTCATTCATAAAACTCTTTATAAATCTCACGCATTGTGCGTCACATTATCATCTATGGTTCTAAAAGAAACCCCAATCATTCAGTCATGGTCATTGTACCATGCAATTACCCCTCACATGGGTCCACATTAATCCACATAAATCATGTTTCACAATTCATGGAAAGCATCATTAAAACAACATGTTCGTATGCAATATTTCATAAATCATTTCCATGTATCTCATGCCTTTATCATGCATTTATCATAATTTATCAACATTTTACAAAGCATTTCTCAATATATTCCTGGGTCCTGATTCGGCATACCGAATAGGGTCCCAGTCGACCGAAAATCCCTGATTCGGTCAACCGAAACATTTCGGTATTCCAAATCTCTGTCAGTTTTATCAGTCCCTTGCCAGAATGGTCGACTGAAATCGTCTGGTTGCCCGAAATCCCCTGATTCGGTCGACCGAATTTCCCTCGATTGTTCGAATCAATGATCTAGGGAATCACCAGGGAGCACTTTGGCATACCGAACTCAGTTCGGCACACCGTTTTCTGCGATTGCAGAAAACCTCCCCGGCCTTTGTCGTCTCTTCTCCCCAAAGTGGGAGCAAGGAGCGGACCCCTCTAAAACACCACAAAAATCTCAAGTAAAACATGGGATGTAGACTTCCAAGTCTACTTCAAAACCCCTAAATCCAAACATAAAACCATTAAGCATGTTGTTCTATAGAAATTCACAAAGCATAAGACTCATATGGAATCATTGTAGCATGCATCAAAAATACCCACGAAACACCCATGAATCAGCATGATATCAACATAAATACATTATTCATCTCATTCCCAACAATTTCCTTATTTTTGCACGCTCTCCTCCAAAAATGGAAAGGGGACGCGTACCTGGCTTCGATGAGCCTCGCGTGTCCTCGAGCTCCGACAATGCACGACACCGGCCTACCCCCGCTCACATGCTCTCCTCCGACGCGCAGCCTCCCCTCAGCCTCCACACTCACTCTCTCCCTCTCTATGGTTTCTCCCCATCACCCCCACGCTGCACGCCTCCCTTTAAAGCCACCTCCGCGCCTAGCATCCCTCGGATCCCGCCATCCAGCTGCCAGCCTCTCTGCTCCAGAGGGGACGGCACGAGCAGCCCTCTCTCTAGGCCATACGCATAGGAGAGGACCGATCACAGGTCACAGGCGCAGAGAAGAAAAGAACGGAGGGTCACGGGCATGGTTGGGCTCTTGACCAGGTCCAAGCTCAAATCCAAGTGGGTCTCACCCCCAAACATGGGTCCCAATTGCATCGCAAACACACAAGCCAAAGAAGTCACACCACAAGGGAAAAATCAAGAACACAAAACACAGGGAGAGACCACAACTAACAAGCACAACCTGGATTAACCATTAACAAACCATATAAATTAGTACAGGAAATTCCATGGTTTATATATTAAATGGAAAATCAGACACAGATGTTACAATATATATATATATATATATATATATATATATATATAGACACACACACACACACACACACACACACACACACACACACACACACACACACACACACACAAATATATAAA
>JAMKQA010034447.1:0-10635 GCA_024699735.1 Posidonia australis | reverse complement strand
AATTAAAATCCAAAAATTAAAACCTTAAAAAGTCCAACAAATTCCAAAAATAAAATCAAAACAAAAATCCAAATAAAAAGCCCAATTCGTAGGCCCAAAATCAACCCAATTAGTCCAATACATTCTTAAACCATAAAACAATAGAAAAGTTCAAAAATAATTCCGGCGAACTCCTGATTTTCCGGCGAGAACTCCGGCGACCAATTCCGAGAAATCCGGGACAGATCTCTGCCTCCGAGATACTTGGCCAACCACCTACAGCTCACGCCCGATGCAACGGCGCTGATGGGCTGAGGAGAGGAGGATCGACGGCCCCAGAGAGCCTCGCCGGAGTATAAAGCTCGCCGTCAACAAAAAAAAGAGAACTTTTTCGCCAAGTCTTTCGAGAGCAAAAACCTAGCAAATCCAGAGAATTTTGACCTCCGATCCATAAGCTAGAGCCTCCTCTCTGTTTTTTTCCAAAAAGCCGCCACCACACCGTGATCCAGAGCTCGTCGGAGTAGCGCCATTTGCCACCGGAGATCGCCGGAGCTCGTGGAACAACCATCAAGTACCCTCCTCTCTCCTCTCTTCAACTCCATCATGCATGCCGGACCTCCCTGAGCGTCCAAGTTGCGCTGACGTGGAGTCAGGCTCCCTGCGTGCCGCAGCCACCACCTCCGGCGATGGGTTCACCATCGCTGGCGGAGCACAACCGTTGCCTCCAACGAGGCCCCTCGGGGGCCTCTCCTTCCTCCCCTCTTCTTCTCCTTCCTCTCCATCTCCCTAGATCCCTCCTTACTCCGAAGAAGCTCCTGCCAACCCACACCACTCGCCGCTGTCCCGCCGCAACCGACTGTCGCTCGTCGTCGAAGGAGCCCCCAAACGAACCAGACACTCACGCGCTGCACCCGAGTCTCCGGAAGCTTCCCCAGGGGTCTCCGAGCATCACCAAGCCAACCCGCAATCGCCTGGACTGCTGCAACGCTGTGCTTCTCCACTGACGTTCCCGCCGCCAGAGCTTGGGATGGGCAAGCCCACTCCCCCACGCACGAGGCCTCCTCCAGCCTCCAGAGGGTTCACCGGGGTCCTACGGAGCATCCCCAATCGTGGCCGCATCTAGCCGTCGCCTCCGGATGCTCCCACGCGAGCCTCACCGTCGCCGGAGAAGACGTCGGCGAGGGGAAGTCGCCGGCGAGGGGAGGTCGACGACGCCTTCCAGCCGTCGCGGGCTTGATCCATGCCGTTGGATCTTCTCCACTCCTCCTACTCAAGCTTCCCTCTCTTCCTGATCCTCGATCAGGCTCCCGGAGAGGCTCGAATGAGCCTCTCAGCCTGTAGCCGCCGGCGGTACACATGTTTGTTTTTTATTTTTTATTCTAAGGTTATAAGTTATTTACAAATTACATTTACGTCCTTTTTTATTGCATATGGGTCCAAATATTTGCACTTTAGTCCTTAGCATTTTAAAATAGTTTTTATTCTTTATTTTATCTGTGAATTTTGCATTTAGCCCCCTGAAGAGTTCATCTTTTAATTCTTAACATATTGTTGCATGTTTTCATCACTTTTAAGTCCAGAAAAATTACATTTAGGTCCTTGAAGTTTCTGAAACAAGTTTTTCTCTGTGAAAATTTCACTATGACCTCTGACTGTTTTCAAAATTGCATAAATGATCAATAAAATCATGTTTTTGTTACATTTAAGTCTTGGAATTTTACATTTAGGTTCCTGAAGTTTTCTGAAACACTTTTTCTCTGGGAAAAGTGCAATATGAACCCTGAATTCTTTAAAAGTCATACTGTACATCATTTAAATTGAGTTTTTCTTCACAGTTTGGTCCTGAAAATTTGCATGTAACCCCCCAGAACTTTTAAAAATGAGTTTTGACTATGAATTTTGCATTTTAAACCTTAGGAAACTTCATAATTACTTTGACCAACATAAAAGCTTTATTTTTGTCACAACCAGACCCCGAAATTTTGCAGAAAAGCCCCTGAACTCACATTAAAGTATTCTTGGACATGAAAATTTGCATTTTTGGCCCTTAGATTATTTCTAAATTCCTCATTTAGGGTTTTGAAATATTTTCCATCATATTTTGGGCTATTTTTCACCCTTGTTTTGCATTTAATCACAGAATCTACTTGCAAATCATGTTTTCACTGAGATTTGATCTTTTGCCCCGCATTTTGGCTGCATTTGCACTCATGTAAATTTTACACTTTAGTCCCCGACTTTTCAGGAAATTATCCAAGTGCAATTTTTTCATCCTTATGCCACATTGACACTGGACCCATCATTTGCATGTCAGAATAAGGATTAGAAATATGTTTTTTATCTAGTTTCTCGTTCTTTTCGAGAATTTTGCGTTTTAGTCCCTATGTTTGTCATTTATTGCATTTACATCCTTTTTATGATTTTTCTTCTCCGGTTTCTTCCAAATGACATTATCCAGACATTTAGCGTACCTTTTGACATATCTTAGGCCATGCATCGCTCCCATGCAAGCATTTGTCATCTCTGGCCAGGGGAAATGACCAAATTACCTTTATGCCCCAATTCATGAGCATGCATCTTGATCTTTGCATTTAGTCTTGCCATGGCATTCATATTAGCATGATTAGAGCATGACCCAGGTTTAGCAAGCATTCATCAAACCTTTAGCAAGGATTTGGACTAGAAAGACCGAGTTTCTCGAGCGTACGAGGGTGCCTTATACCTTCCTCGTGTGTAATAGGAATCCTTACCCATCCTCTGGTTAGCAGACATCCAACCTTCCCATCTACATCCCATGCATTCATCCTTTTGTGGTTTTTCTCATCTTTCCCTTAAAAGACTAGGTGGCAACTCCTCCTTTTCTTTTTCTTTTATCCTATCCTTGCGCCTTCGTCATCTTGGCATGGCTATGGTCTCCTCCCCACCCCTCCCTCCGGGTCGAGCACAGTCACACTTAGAATATGAGAAAGATTTTGAAAAAGTATAAAAGAGAAAGAAAAGAACAGTTCTGGGAACAGATTCCCAAGTGATTTCAAAGGAAAAAAAGGAAATAATGTTTTAAAATTGGATTTTCAAAAGAAAACTAAGTTTTATAAATTAAAAGTTGAATTTTTGGTGTTTTTGCCAGATTTTGTTGTTTGTGTGTTTAGGGCATGTACTGGGTGATTTAGATGTCACTCATGTGTGCTTTGTTTGGTTTTCAGGTGCAGATCTTATACAGTCGAGATCCGATGCTGGAGTAGGAGCTTCTAGCCGCACATTGTTTCCTAGAGGTGAGCCTTAGTTACAGTTATTTAATTTTACTATAATTAGTGTGATTTTGCTTATGATACTGTGATCTTGGTAGTGTGCCCGGGATTAGGACGTTATAACACCTTTAACTAACATGCTAAAACCTGAAGAGAACCTAAGACCTAGTACCAACTGAGGAAGAAAGTGTCACCTGTATAAAAAAGAAGCTAAGTAATTAAGGTAACCCAACCTTGTCCTATACTCACATACACCTTACATGGGAAGATAAAAGCAAAGTAGACTCAGAGCTTCGGTATATCATAAAAACTGCTTACCTTGTATAGCATGGCATCCTAGCGTAAGTCCGAGAAGGTAATGATGGGTGAGCGTACCAAAACCAGACAACTTAAAAAAGCGAATAAAAGAGGGGAGAGCATGAAAAAGTAGGGTACGTTGTCATAACATAAGTCTGAAAAAGTAGTGATGGGCGAATACTCAAAACGAGGTGAGACAACTGATAAGTAAATGTGCTGTCATAGCATAAGTCCGAGAAGTTAGTGATGGACAGGCATCTATAGAAAATAACAAGAGAGGGAAACCCCAAAAGGAAAAAAAGGAAAAAAAAGAAAGCCAAAGCCTCGGGTAAGCTACAGGTGCATTAAGGCCAACCATAGGCGAGCAACACTAGAACTATAGCCAACCCCGAGAGCCTACTGATCCTCGAGTCTCTCCCAACTCTTCAACCTATAGATAAGGGGTAGACAACCTTAGAAGCTCATAGATTGAGTAAATAAAAGGGATAATACTCAACTAAGTCTAATATGAAGTCCTAAGTCCTCAAAGGGACGCAACACGGTAAAAGGAATCACTCTCTCACCTAAAATAATACAAGGCAATGATGCTGGATGTATAAGAGGGAGAGTTGTGACTACACTCATCAATCAATCCCAAAAAAAATATGAAAAATACTAAAAGAAATTAGAAAATCCAAAAAATACAAAAAAAAAATAGAAAACCTAAGAAAACCCATAAAAATCAAATAAGTAGTACCATCCACCCTTACCTACAAGTAAAAACTTAGTAAGTAGGGCAATTGAAATTAGTCTAGCTGGTGATGCAACTACCGACTCACCAGGTTTTAGAGTTAAACGTCCTATTCAAGTATGTCTCACGACTTGGGTGCGTTTTTCACTACAAAGTCATTGCCCTACAATAATCTTTAGAGCATCTACAGATGACTCACAATTGGCGTCCACTGGGCTTAGATTTTCCACCTCTTCGGCTGAGGCCCGGACTAATTTCCTCCACCTAGTTTTTAAATATTGGAGAGCAAAAAGGATAGTACTACAATACCTTTCCTAGGCAACTTAGCCAATCCTTTAGATGTAGGGAAAGGTACACCTTTGATTACTAATATGCGTTGTTGAGTGTGTAGTTACAAAACCCACCATGTGTTAGTACATCAAGCCCCACCGTGAGGCTACATCAAGTCCCACCATGGTACTACACAAAGCTCGCCAAGAACGGACTCTCGCCTTTATAGTCCCTATTATGTACACAGACACATTACTCCGACTAAAAGACAAACCCTAGTTTGGCGAAGGAAGAATTCACTCCCTCACCTGGTTCTTTATTCATAGAACTCCTTTTTCTGTAAAGTCAAGTTGTGGGACGATAGTCCTTTCTTGAGAGTACTAGTCATATTCGAAGATGGAAATACTTGACAACAACAAATTGCATTCATGCATCTTGCATATATCTATATTGTTAAGGACCATTCATACCCCGCCAGCCTAACCTATCATATGGACTATTCATTGCATCGAGTGTTGACTCTGTATTTGCATTTGTGTACTTGAATCATGCATCCATGCATTTAATTACCATGCATTAGAAGTGGAGCATGGTCGAAGCAATGTTCTTCAAAAGTGATAGAAAACCCTTAAAACTTATGATCTTCCTAAAGCTTGATCAAGTCCCACCTATCCTTTTCAATTATTCCAATCTAAGCAAGCTCTCAAACAAGAAGCTATGACAATTACCTTTTTTAATTACCTTTTTCTTTTAAACCAGCGATAGGATAATTTCCCCATGGTTGTCGCTTAGTTTCTGCCCCGTTCAAGTGACATCTCTACATGGTTGACATGGTCTCAACACCAGTTACGACACATAGCTCCGAAACCAACTTGATCCTTCCATGCCTAGGCCTTCAATATGATGGCATCCTTAGTGTAACCAAACCACTCGGTTGTGCGACTACATTTTGAAATCAAGTATGTTCATTTCCCACCACCTAGTTGTGTGACAATCTCTCGAAACTAGGTAGGTTCTACCTTTTTGGCTGTGCGACCATGTTCCAAAACTAAAAGGTGGTCTTTTCTTTTTAGAACCTCGTGATAGATTGTTTAAGAGCGAGCTCCCTATTTCAAGAAATGCTTAATGGGGATATCATTCTTATCTTGGAGCTAATCTTGTTCCAAGATTAACTCCAACGAGAGACATCCCTATCATCTATTCTAAGTCATTAAGGGAGAAACCTAGTATTTCTAAGTCATATCATTTTTTATTCTAATCACACTTTAGGTGGAATCTTACAAATTCATGTTAAGCAATTCTTACATCATTCTAATGATTATCATAATCATTTGTGTCCTGTAATTATCTACAAGGCCAATCTATTAATTAATAATTTTTAATTACCCAAAACCCAGCCTAAAATACTCAAGAAAAGGTTCAAGGTCTGGTTCAATGTTTTGAAATCCAACAGTCGACCAGTCCAAAGCTATTCCCAAACTAGAGAAGCCAATCGACATACCAAACCTATTTGGTATATTGGATCAAGGACTCAGAGCAAACTAGGGAGCAAGATCAGCATACCTAACTCAAAATGATATGCTAATTCTACCAATTACAAAACCTGAGCAGGGCAACCTAAACATTTGGCCAAAGATGGGAAGGCTAGTGATCTCACCATGGGCCACCACAAAACACAAACCACACACCCAATCGAAGATCTTGACAAGCTCTACGACTTGGGACAAGAAACACGAAGATCTATTGCCTGGATCACAAGAAAACCACATGATGGTACTATTCACCACAACTCATAAATATGGCCATTAAACCATCATAAATGTAAAATAAATCTTCTAAAAATCTCTATAATCATCTACATATTATCATGCACCTAAGAAACACATTGAACATAAAAGAAGAGTCCTGCGAGGTGCATATCTTACTCCGATGGTGACGGGGTAGTCGACACAACCTCCTCCTCCACTGCCACATGCTCTGGGCCTCCTCCTCAAGACGACAATGGCGGTGCAGCAATGGTGATGAGCTCCTCTTCTTACCTCTCACGGCCATCTCTCTCTCTCTCTCCCTCTCTCGTCTCTTCTCTCTCACTCTCTCTCCTTTACTTAAGAAGGAGAAGAAGTAAGAAGAAGAAGAGGGGAAGGAGTATGAGGCTTAGTGAAGAAGAAAAGGAAAAAGGAAGCTATGAGCACGAAACCAAGCCATGTGACCACTCCTTGTCTACGTGACTCGTGAAAACAAAGTTCAGACACTAGAGCACGTCAACAGACCTCCAAAGTCTAGAGCAAACCCTCAAGAATTCTACGAGGGTTAGCACTGTATCACAACCACAAAACACCAAAAAAGTCAGAAATTCACAATCCGGGTGTAAGACATTATTGAGAACGCATCTAATGTTGGACACTAAGACTCTCAACACTTAACACACCTGAATTCTACATTAAATATTTGGCCAAAACACCACTTCCAAATCTAGGTTGTTACATTCTCTAACTTAGAAGAAGTCTCATAATCTACCGAGGTGTAACAATAATGACCTTAGGACTGTGTGTGTCGCACATGTGTTTTGCCAATGCGTATGGGAGGTGCATTTTAGTCATGCATTTTAGATTATTTTTGGGTCAAAAGGAAGTGAAGCTTGTTCGAGAGATTAGTATCCTATGTAACATCTTTTAATATGTGCAATTGATCAAGTAATATTGTAAATAAAGGACTTTAGATGTAAGTTATGAATTATGAATTGATCTAAGTAAAGATATAGTGATTATTGTTACACACACACACACACACATATATAGATGTATATATATATACATAGATATATATATATATATAACACCCATAAAATTCATTTTGTAATTATTTACAGTTTATGAATTTATTCCTGAATGGGTGTTACTGTTCTGAGGCATGTTGTGTAGATTTGTGCTTTTAAGCTTGGGCCTCGTGGGCTGGCTTCTGTGATGTGTTCCTGTACATGGTTGCCACTGTGCATTGTGGCATTGTGCTTGTGGGGCCCAGGTGTGGGGTCCATGTGGGGCCCGCATTCGTGGGCCATTGGTTGTGGCTGGTGGTTGGGCGGAGTGGCTGGTGTGCTTGTGCTGGGTGCCGGTGGCTGAGACGTGTAGGTGAGCACACTCTCAGCTACTACGTGCGCAGGCTTTATAGGGCACCACACCGTACTCCTCCGCCGCTTGTTGTCGTCTTCTCCTTCTTTCTTCTTTTTTTCTCCTCCTCCTTGGGCATGCATCTCTTCTTCCCCACCTTCCCTCCCCTTCCTCCCCACACCTCCTTCTCCACCCCCTCTTCTCCTTGTACCCGTCCTCCCCTGCCCCCTGTTTTCCCCAATTCCGCGTGCCAACGGAGAGAGAGAGAGAGAGGGAGAGAAGCAGAGGCACAGTGGTGGCTTGTGGCGGCCTAGGAAGCTTCGGAGTGACGTCCCAAAGGTCGTGGGGTGGTAGTGGACATGCGGGGCCACTGGAATTCGCTAGAGTAGGTCAGAGATCGTCGAAGCTCATTTCAGGTACGTATCCCCAATTTATTAGATAGAAATCATGTAAAATGGTAAAAATTCCTAGGATGCATGTAATCTAGACTAAATTTAATGTTTTAGAATTTATGAGAATTTATTGTAGTTTTTATGGGCATTTATGCCAGTGGTTGAGTTTTAGGTCGTTTCGACCCTTATGCCTTTGTGTTTTTATATCTTGATGCATGGTGAATGGATTTTGGTTTTGTTTGTGACGATTTGGAGTAGACTCGAGGGTCTACATTTTATGTTTTATGCAAGATTTTTTGGTATTTGTTTAGGAGGTTTGATTGGAGGTCCCAATTTGGGCGATTTCAGACAGTAGGGTTTGGGCCGTTTTCTGTGTTTTGCAGAATCCGGTATGCCGTTTCTGTGTTTCGCAAAATTTGGTATGCCGTTTCTCTGTCAAATTAGGTCCTCTGGTCAAAATTTTGGATGGTCGCCCGAATCAGGAGATTTCGGTCGACCGAACCATTTTTGGTATATTGATTTTGGCCTGAGTGTTGACTGTTGACCTGATTCAATTGACCGATCTAGATTGGCCTATCGAACCAGGGTTTTTGCCATACCGAACTTGTTTTTGGCATGTTGAATTAGGGCCTAAATGAGTTTATAAAATCTGATTTCCGATGGTTTTCCGAATTGGTTTGTTTTGTCCCATTTAGAGGGATTGTGGGCTGTCAATGGTGGTCTCTTGAGACCCCTGATGCATCGTTTTGTCGAGGTTTTGGAAGAGTTTTCAAAGATATGAAAATGATTTCGGAAAGTGGATTTGAAAGAAATAGTTGGCCTATTTTGGAAAATGTTTTCCTGGTTTCCTATGTGTGGGTCAAGATAGTGTGTGATCGTGTCGTTAGGACCAGAGAATGTGACGACATTCTTGGGTGGTCGGGCACGACTCCCTGGTTGAGGTCGGGGGCCGAGATACCTAAGGTTGAGGGGTGTCGGGTCTTGAAGGTATGAGACTCCTTGATTGTCGTCTTAAGGTTAGGGTTGAGGTCCGGGGGTTGAGGTGTCTTATGGCATGACGGGGAGGTATGATACTCCTACTGTCACTATGAGCACTGAGGCTCGGGTGTTGTCGGGTGTGGAGGTATGACACTCCTTTTTGAGCACTGTGTGTGGAGGACGCCATGAGGAGGGGGACCCTGTGGTGGCCAGTGCCGGTGGGACACATGCCCTGTAGCTGGTAGCGTCATGAGAGACAGGACAGCCTTCCCAAAGAGGGATTCGCTGTATGAGGGTTCTCTAGAGAGGGAGAATCCCGGGACGGTGATTGGCTCTTGCATAGGATGGCACACCGTTGCAGTGTAGAACGCCGTGGTCGCTCCTCGGTGGACTGCTTGTGAATAGAGTTAGGTTACCTGACGTCAGGCTTCCCGACTCACTATGTGTGGTTTAAGCCATTGAGGGCCTTTGCTTGTGGTTTAAGGTTAGTAGAGTCTTGGTTGTAGTTTTAGACTATGTGGGACTGGTTTGAGAGGTTTTGAGAAAATGGTTTGCAGAATGAATTTTAAAAGAAAAGTAATTATGATTTGCTTTCCGTGGTTTTCCTTTAGGGTGCGTACTGAGTGACTTTTGTTACTCATGCGTTTTCCTCATGTTTTTGGTTTGCAGGTGCAGGCGTGCAGATGGTTAGCGTAGTGCATATAGTCTGGAGTCTCCTTGTCGTACACACAGGTTCCTGGTAGTTAGATATTACTGTTTGACTTTCATTTTTCCAGTAATTTAATTTGTTTTAAATTATTGTGGAAAATGTAGGGCATTACAATAATGGTCGAGAGGCCAACGAGGGAAGACCTCGACCAAATGGTTGAGAGGCAAACAAGGGAAGACCTCGACCAAATGGTCAAGAGGACAACAAAGGGAGACCTCGACCAAATGGTAGAGAGGCCAACAAGGGAAGACCTCGACCAAATGGTCGAGAGGCCAACAAGGGGAAGACCTCGACCAAATGGTCGAGAGGCCAATAGGGGAGACCAAATGGTCAAGAGGCCAACAAGGGAAGACCTCGACCAAATGGTCGAGAGGCCAACAGGGGAGACCACGACCAAATGGTCGAGAGGCCAACAGGGGAGACCTCAACCAAAAGGTCGAGGGGCCGCCAGGGGAGACCTCGATGAAATGGTCGAGAGGCCAGCGAGGGAAGACCTCGACCAAATGGTCGAGAGGCCAGTGAGGAAAGACCTCGACCAAATGGTCGAGAGGCCAACAAGGGAAGACCTCAACCAAATGGTCAAGAGGCAACAAAGGAAGACCTCGACCAAATGGTCGAGAGGCCAACAAGGGTAGACCTCGACCAAATGGTCGAGCGATCGACAAGGGAAGACCTCGACCAAATGGTCGAGAGGCCGAAAAGGGGAGACCTCGACCAAATGGTCCAGAAGCCAACAAGGGGAGACCTCGACCAAATGGTCGAGAGGCCAACGAGGGAAGACCTCGACCAAATGGTCGAGAGGCCAACAAGCGAAGACCTCGACCAAATGGTCAAGAGGCAACAAAGGAAGACCTCGACCAAATGGTCGAGAGGCCAACAAGGGGAGACCTCGACCAAATGGTCGAGAGGCCGACAAGGAAAGACC
>JAMKQA010034446.1:0-13994 GCA_024699735.1 Posidonia australis | reverse complement strand
ACAGTTCATTTTCTTTGTAAAAATTGCACAGAAGCCCTCATACTTTCAAAAATGTTTCTGAATGCATATTTCTACTGGTTAATTGCATAAAAACCCCTGAACTTGTTAAAAAACTTCGCTGATTACTATGATTGCTAGGCATTTTGCAGTTTAGCCCCTATACTTTGTTCAAATTGTTCTGGATTGCTGTTTTTAGGGGTAAAATGACTGTTTTGCCCCTTAAACTTTTCTGATTCATTTCTGAGACATTTTATTGCATTTTTATCCTGATTTTGTTCAGAATTGACATACATTGCATGCATTAGTGGGTAAATTGCGTTTTAACCCCTAGAGGACTTTCTTTGCACTAGGAATGCCGTTTGACCCTGGATTTGGCATGCATGCATGGAATGTGATTCTCTAAGTGTTTTCCGATGATTTTGGGCTTTTTGACTCGGATTTTTTTTGGATTTGGTCTTTTTGCAGAAAACCCCCCGCATTCTCTGAATTCACACACACACTTGCATTTTGCATATTTTTCACATCCTTTTGCACGGTTTCGTTCCGTCTTTTATTCCTGGCTCGAAGCACGTTTTTTAGCTATGTCCCGAGTTTAGTTGTCTCCTCGCTTTCCATGATTCCCTCGGTTTGCCGTGATTTTCCATTTGTTTTGGTTTTCCATCGCCCAAGGGCGTACAGTAAAAGGTTTACAAAGCCGACAGGGTCCCAAACCAAGGATTATTTTCGCCTTTTTGATTTTCTCGGATTTATCCCAATTTTCGCTATTTTACGAGACGCTTTCCAAGAATTTCACGATTTTCCTCATCGCTCAAGGGCGTACAGTAAAGCGGCATTAACAATGCCTACATTTGACCCTCGGATTAATTTTTTCCTTTGATTTCACTTCTCATTGACTTGGCAGGTTTTCGGTCACATTCATGCATGAGCATATAGAATAAGCAAGCATACATTTATCAGACCTTAGACAGTAAGAAGCCTAGAAAGATCGAGTTTTCTTGGGCACATGGGGGTGCCTAACCCCTTCCCCATGCGTAACCAAAATCCTTACCCTTTCTCTAGCTCGCCTTCATCCTGCATCATCCATTTTGCACGGACCACGCATTCATTGAGCATATTATCTTTCCTCTTGATTTTCATGAGGTTTTTCCTCGTCTTTCCATTAAAAGACTAGGTGGCGACTCCCTTTTCTTGCTTTTTTTCATTTCCTTGCGCCTTTGCCATCCTGGCATGGCTGTGATCCCCCTTCCCGCTTCCCTCATGTCGGCATGGTCACAGCAACCAATGACCCTAACCCGTGATTTGTTTTATGAAAGCGTGCATCTGAGATATTTTCTACTTTTTTCGTAACTTCAGTGCAAAATGTGTGCGAAATTTACAAGAGATGTTGGGCCATATATTATAATAGGAGAGGGGGTGGCGTAAGATTTGCATGCATGAATAGAAAAAAAGAAGAAGAAGAAGAAGAGTGACGAAATCTCAAGAGAGAACCAGAAGACAAAAAGAAAGAAAGAAAGAAAGAGGAGAGGGAGAGGGAGAGGGAGAGAGAGGGAGAAAGGGAGAATGCTGAGCCAGAGAAAGAAAAGAGAGAGAGAGAGGAGGGTGCAGCTCGTGGAGAAGGAGGAAAACCAGTGGAGAAACAAAGAAGAAATAAAGGAGGGAAAATGAGAGGAAGAAGCAGGAAGAGAGAATGGAAAAAGTACACGTTCTACCCCTCCATTTCTTCTTGTTTAAGTTTGTTTTTGATCCAAATATGTTGCTTGAGGGAATTTTGATCTGTGGTAAAAGTTTCATAATTTTTGAGCATTTTGCCATGACTTTATCTATTATTTTTGTAAGGTCAGTTATTATTAAGTTGTTTTTGAGTTCCCTTGCTTTAATCTTGTATATATTGAGTTATGAATGTTGGATTCATGTGATTTTTGTTTCATATGGTAATACACTTAGAAATCTTCATTTTGATATATTATGTGTATTTTTTGGTGGATTGTGGAAAGGTTAGTTGAGATTTTAAGCCAACAACTCGTTGGTTTTTTATTCTCTATTTTTCTACTGGTGGTGCACCTTATAGGCGCACTAGGTTGGTGCATCAAGGAGGCACACCTAGTGCCTGTGGAGCACCGAGGGGCACCCCTAGGGTGCCTAGCTAGTGCGGGTCGCACTTGGGAGCCGGCTAGATCGGCTCTGATGGGTTCTTTTGTGGCAATTGTTGATTTAATTTAGTGCTTTAGGTTTTACAAAAGTTTTTTATAATAATAATTGTTTTAAAATGATTTTTGAAAATAATGCATATGTTTTTGAAAAGTTTTCTGTGATTTTTGGTAGGAACCACAATGGCTATGGATCGCACTAGTAGACCAGTGATGACTGATAACCCTAGAGGAACAATTGCAAGTCCGAGAACGTGGTTGCTGAGTAGAAGGAGTCATACTAGCAGACTAGGAATGACTGATACTTCTGGAAGGTCAGTTGCAAGTCTGGTATTATGACTGTCGAGTGGTAGGGCCCTTATTGGAGACCAAGTGGCCTAAGTTGAGGATGTCAAGAGGAAGAATCCAGTGTTTATCCTAGAGTAGAACTTTAAAGGGTTCCTAGAGAGAGGAATCTAGGACAGATGAACACCAACACAGGGTGGCTTGTCTGTGGCATTGTAGTGCACTTTGACAACTACTTGTTAGCTGGTTGGTTGCTAGTGACCACAATTACATGATAGGTTCTTTTCGCTGGGTGCATGTGTTGTGATTTTCTATGTCGGATTAAGACTTTTCGGTTTTGGATCCAATGGAACCTTGGTTTTGAGACATGGTTTTTGTGATTTTTTTTAGACTCGATTTGGCACAGAGTGGCTAATCCAAGGGTGCGTGATGATTTTCAATGAATGCATAAGTTTTAAAAAGAAATGACAGAAAGGTTTTAAAGGCATGTTTTAAAAAGAAAGGTGTGCTACTCTACTGTAAAGTTTTATAGCTTTTGATTCTTGCAGACTTCTAGATTTTGTGATTGCCGAGAGAGATAGCAATGTGGTTCGGGAGCTGTGTGCCAGATGCTCTATTTTTCGATCTGTTGTTTTGATTATGGATAGACGTGTACTGGGTGACAAGTAAATGTCACTCATACGTGTTTGTATTGTTTCTTTCAGGTGCAAAGTGTAGAGCTGTAGTCCAATTCACTAGTGCAAATAGTTGGAGCCATGTAACCGCACACCGCAAATCCTAGGTAGGAATAGATTTTGTTTGGTTGTAATTTTTAATTATTAGTTATTTAATTTAGTTCCCTGCTAGTTTTTGTTAGTTAATTTCTTGTTAATTAGCTAAGGGTAGATGGATGCTAGTGTGTGGCACTAGGGGCATCACAGATTAGTATCAGAGCCTAGGAACATTAAATGCACTAACTTAAGGTGTCCGATTGAGTGGCTCCGTAGGACAACATGAAAAGAATCATTACACCTAATATTAATTTGAGGTCTTGTATGAATGTGTGATTGGTTGCAAGATGCAACTACATGGGAGAGGCAAAGGAAAGGTGCCTACTTCCAGCACCAAGGGGAATAGCAGAGGTGGCAGGAGATATAGGAAGAATTCAAGAGTATGATGCATGGGTTCATGCATTCCTTTGGAAAAAGGGAGTTCTAGTAAATCCAAGGTTGATCACTGGTTAAAACAATTGAACTGTCTTCATCCTTCGATCTTTAATGCTCGGGTTAGTCCTATGGAGTGGGAAGCTTGGTTGCTGCGAGTGGAAAAGATCCTGAAAAGCATGGAGTGTCTAGAGGAAAGATGGGTTCGATTAGCTACGTTTCTGTTGGAGGGCGGCACCAATCAGTGGTGGATGGCCACACGATGCCTAAAATTTCCCAACTCGGATTTACTGATGATTTCCTGGGAGGATTTCCGAGAGGTTTTCTACAAGAAATAATTTTCAAATCATGAAAGATTGAATGTTGGCACCGATTAGCTGCGTTTCTGTTGAGGGCTTGTGTTCTAGATCCTAAGGGCTGTTGGGAGGATCATCTGCCATTAATCGAGTTTGCCTACAATAATAGTTATTATTCCAACATTGGGATGGTTTCATATGAAGCTATATATGGAAGATCATGTAAGACACCCACTTATTGGAGTGAAGTAGGTGAACGTCAACTTTTGGTACTAGAAATCATGTAGCAATATGCAAATCAGATGGAACTAATTTGCAAAAAATTAACAGCTACACAGAGTAGGTAGAAAAGTTATACTAATAGGAGGCGAAGACCTTTAGAATTCGAAGTAGGAAACTTCATTTTTCTGAAGGTATCACCAACAAAAGGAGTAACAAGATTTGGCAAGCAGAGAAAGTTGAGTCCTAGCTATATTCGACCTTATAGAATCTCCAAAAGAGTTGGTCAAATTGCCTCCTAGCTGGAATTACCTTCGAAATTGTCAAATGTGCATAGCATGTTCCATATGTCGATGATGAAGAAGTGCTTGGCAAATGCATCCTAAGTTATACCCGCACAACCAAAGGAACTGTAGGAAGACCTATCCATGGTAGAGGATGTTGTTTAGATTCTCGATGGAAAGGAGCAAGTTGTGAGGAACAAAGTTGTTCAACTCATTCTAGTTCAGTAGTGGCATCATGGGTCGAAGGATGCTACATGGGAGTGTGAGGAAGACATCCATTCACAATACCCGTATTTGTTCTCTTTGGAGTGAATTTCAAGGATGAAATTCTTTGTAAGGGGGTAGGATGTAACATCTAAGGTCACCTTAGGCCTATGTGTGGTAAGTTTTGTTTTGGGAATTAGTTGCCGCTTGAATTGTACTTTTGATGTGTGTAAGGTGAGCCTAGTCGAGATGACTAGGAGTGAATCGCCTGTATTTGTAATTATAATTACTAGGTAATCACATTGGGTCTATGATTATCTCCCTCTTTGAATCCCTAATTTCTTTATAAAATAATTGTGGGTTCCCCTTGGTTTATTGGATCATGATCAGATTTGGCATGTTTTGGCCCATGAAAGTGTGGGGCCAAGTAAAGGATGTAATGCCAAATCGTACAATGTAGCCTGTGACCCCAACCCGTGATTTGTTTTATGAAAGTGTGCGTCTAAGATTTTTTTTTTCTTTTTCTGTGACTTTTTCACAAAATGCATGCAAAAGTTATGGGATAAGTTAGGACAAGTATTATAAGAGGAGAGGGGGTGGTGTAAGGTTGGCATGCATGAATAGAAAAAAAGAAGAAGAAGAAAAGGAAGAGTGAGGAAACCTCAAGGGAGATCCAGAAGAAAGAAAGAAGGGAAGGGAGAGGGAGAAGGGGAGAAGGTCAAGCCAGAGAAAGAAGAGAGAGATAGAGAGAGAGAGAGAGGAGGGTGTAGCTCATGGAGGAGGAGGAAAACCAATGGAGAAACAAAGAAGAAATAACGGAGGGAAGAGGAGACGAAGAAGAAGGAAGAGAGAAAGGAAAAGGTACATGTTCTACCCCTTCATTTCTTCTTGTTTAAGTTTGTTTTGATCCAAACATTCTTCTTGGGGGAATTATGATCTGTGGAAAAGTTTCATAATTTTTGGGCATTTTTCCATGAATTTATCTATGATGTTTTGTAAGGATGGTTACTATTGGGCTGTTTTTAAGTTCTCTTGCTTTAATCTCGTATATCTTGAGTTATGGATGTTGGATTCATGTAATTTTTGTTCCATGTGGTAGTACACTTAGAAATCATCGTTTTGATATATTACATCAAATTTTTGGTGGATTGTGGAAAGACTAGTTGAGATTTTAAGCCAGACCACTCATTGGTTTTTGTACTTTGTTTTTTTTTTACCTATGGCACACCTTATAGGTGCACTAGGTTGGCACACCAAAGAGGCACACCTAGCACCTATGGGGCACCAATGGGAGACCCTAGGGTGCCCGATCGGTGTGGGTTGCATCGGGCAGCCAGCCGCTCCGATAGGTTCTTTTGTGGCAATTGTTGATTTAAATTGGTGTTTTGGGTTTTACAAAAAATTTTATGATAAAAAATGTTTCAAATTGATTTTTAAAAATAATGCATATATTTTTGAAAAGTTTTCTTGTGGTTTTTGGTAGGACTCACAATGGCCATGAATCGCACTAGTGGACCAAGGACAATTGACACCCCTAGAGGACCAATTGCGAGTTCAAGGTCGTGGTTGCAAAGTAGTAGGAGTCATAATCATAGGACTGTAGTAGCGGACCAAGGACAACTGATACCTCTGGGTGGTCAGTTGCAAGTCCAAGGTTGTGACTATCAAGTGGTAGGGCCCTGGTTAGAGACCAGGTAGCCTGAGTTGAGGACATTGAGAGGAGGTACCTAGTATTTGTTCTAGAGTGGACCTTTGGAAGGTTCCTAGAGAGAAGAATCCAGGACGAATGAGTTCCTACACAAAGTGGCTTTTCTGTGATAGTGCAGTGTGCTTCAGCGACTGCTTGTTTGTTGGTCAGTCATTGGTAGCCATAGTTACACAACAGGTTTTTCTCGCTAGGTGCGTGTATTGTGGTTTTTTGTGTTGGATTCAAACTTTCCAGTTTTGGGTATAGATGGACCTTGGTTTTGAGACTTGGTTTTTGTGATTTTTTTTTGAGTTGGTTTGGCACAGAGTGGCCAATCCAAGGGTGCACGATGGTTTTCAAAGAATGCACAAGTTTTAAATGGAAATGAGAAAAAGGTTTTAAAAGCATGTTTTAAAAAGAAAGGTGAGCTTCTCTATTGTGAAGTTTTGCAACTTTTGGTTCTTGCAGACTTCAAGGTTTTGTGGTTGCCAAGAGAGGCAACAGTGTGGTTTGGGAATTGTGTGCTAGATGCTTGGATTTTCAGTTTGTTGTCTTCATTTTTGGGTAGACGTGTACTAAATGACAAGTGGATGTCACTCATACGTGTTTGTATTGTTTTTTTCAAGTGCAAAGTGTAGAGTTGTAGTCCAGTTCACTAGTGCAAATAGTTGGAGCCACGTAGCTGTACACTGTAGATCCTACGTAGGAATAGATTTTATTTGGTTGTAACTTTTAATTATTAGTTATTTAATTTAGTTCCCTGCTAGCTTTTGTTTGTTAATTTCTTGTTAATTAGCTAAGGGTAGTTGGATGCTAGTGTGTGGCAACAAAGGTGTCACATGTAATGTATCATTAGAGGAAAAAAAAACATAACGTTAGATCCTAATACTCAATATCATAGCCATCATATCTCTCATAACTACTCAATAGTCAATGTATTAAGAGAAGTCACAGTATCATAGCTACTGTCCTCATACTCAATTTAAACAACATAAAAATATTGTATCTAGTAGATAGCAAAAGTTTTGTTTTGTGACATAATAACCAAAACTAAGGAAATTTAATAAAATTATATCTACCTTCATTTTCAGTTACTACTTCTCCAAGTTGACACCATGGTAGCAGACTTAGTTGCATAAGTGTTTTGGAATTTTGCACTTCTGATTAATGACAATGGAATCTCTATTCGAAACCTTAGAATGTCGTCTTTACCATAGTTAATCACATTATGTAATGCTAGGTATCCAATTGCCTTCATCACGAAGACCCAACAATTGTTTGAATCTTTATTTTGTTGGGGATAGTCTTCATTGACAACCTCTTCCCAATAATGCATGTCAGTGATAAGACTTTTCTCCAAGAGAAGCAACCCCAACCAATCACTCTGTCAAAATTATTACAATTTATTAGTGTCTTGCGTATGTTTTAGTAAAGTAACAAAATTCAATAATACCACATTAGAATAAGAGACATTTACCCATCTTGCAATCTCATGATCATTTCTTCTGAGACAAAGAGACTTATAATCATAGAACTTCTTGTCCTTGAAATTGACCTCCATGAGATACTAGTGAGAGTTTGCAAAACTAGGAATTTATATCTTCCTACAACAATGGATATCACTAATGACATCTTTCAGTAATCCTTCTAACTTAGTAAGTGTTTGATCCTTTCTTGCATCATCATTTGAAATTGTTCTAGTTATGTATTGTTGTAATAGAACATGAAATATATTAATTGATAATAAAGAGTTAGTTACATTATTTTACCATATAAAGGCAAATACAATTGTATTTTCTTAAGTACATACTAATGCAATTGCATCCATGAAATATACTCCACAACCACCACCGAGAATATAAATATTCTTTATGAGCTTAATGTATGTCTCAATAAGTTGAAAAGTTATAAAAGTTTAGATTTCAACATAAGTGTAATTCTGAATAATAACACAAATATACGTACTGCTCCATTTGTCGAATTGTCATATAGTATTTCCTTGATGTGTTGAGCGTAACACATCTTGCCATTTATTTCATAACCTTTTTTTGAATTGTAGAATAGTTGATATTGTATTACTATCTAAGATTGAAAGATAATTCAATGATAATAAATGTAATAGTTTGCTACTATTATTACTGACATGGCTTTGTAATCACTCAGGAAAATGTCTAGTTAGGTATACTCCATGTCTGAAATTACTCTTGCCCCTTGAACTTTTCTCATTCGTGGCATAATCTGTGTTGATAAATAATTCATATATTGTGAAGAGAAATTGCATCGATATGTACAAGTAAGTTAGGAATCAAACCTTGGGCAAACTACTTATGGATTCTGTGGAGATTTGTAGTTTAAAAGTTTTCTTCCTCACCTTCATTTTCAATTTTCTTGTCATAGAGTTTGACATCTTGTTCTTCTATTTCTCTTCTCCCCCTTCTCTTTGTTGTACTTCGTTTCTTTTTACGCCACAATCTCAACTAGCTTGGATAGTGGCATGTGCTCCGTCTTATCTTCTTTGAGTCCATCATCCTTTTTTAGTGTTACCTCTTTGAAACATGCCTTAATTGTGGATGGTACATCATAAGAAGATGGTTCTTGTTGATCCATTGGATAATGTTCATATTTTCTTTTCTTCAAAATCTCATCATTTTGTAGTTGTAAGTCTGCTATAGTCTTCTTCATCTTTCCAATTTCAAAAATTACAACCATAAGATGTTCTTTGAATTTCTCAACTTCATGTCTGAAGAAAGTAACATTATTTTTCATCAATGACAAATTGTTCTTCATGTTATTAATCTTCAATTTCATGCACTTCACTTCCATTTGAAAGTCAGCTATTGTAACGTAATTTGGGAGTCTTTCTTTATGAATGTGTTTATGCATAGAGAAAATAAAAAAAACATTACAAAACCAAACATAATAGCCTAATGTCTAAACAGTAACATGTTATTATAAAGGATTATGAGTATTGTTATAATGTTGTAAAAAAATATTTTAGTGTTGCTTAGTAATATTTTTTTTGTTTAGTAATAATATTGTAACACCCGTAAAATTCATTTTATAATTATTTACATTTTAATGAATTTTATTCCTGGACGGGTGTTACTATTCTGAGGCCCATTGTGTCGTTTTGTGCTTTTGGGCTTGGTTGCATGTCCCTGTGCATGGTTGGCACTGTGCATGTGGGGCCCAGGTGATGGTCCATGTGGGGCCTACGTGTGGGGTCCGTGTGGGGTCCGCGCTGTGGGCCGGTTACTGTGGCTGGTGGTTGGGTAGAGTGGTTGGCGTGCTAGTGCGATGTGCCTGTGGCTGAGACGTGTAGGTGAGCATGCTCCTAGCTATTGTGTAGGAGAGAGAGAGAGAGAAGGAGAGACGAAAAGGCACTATGGTGGCTCGTGGTGGTGCATGGAGCTCAAGTGGAGTGCTCCCGTGATTGTACTGTGGCTGTGGTCATGTAGAGTCGTCAGAATTCACCAGAGTCGGCCAGAGATAGTCGGATGTCGTTTCAGGTACGTATCCCCAATTTATTGTGTAGAAATCATGTAAAATGTTAGAAATGCCTAGGATGCATGTAATCTAGGCTAAATTTAATGTTTTAGAATTTTTAGAATTTATTGTGGCATTTATGGATATTTAATGGCGGTTGGTGTGTTTTGGGTCATTCTGACACTTCTGCCTTTGCGATTTTATATCTTGATGCATGGTGAATGGATTTTAGTTTTGTTTGTTGGGATTTATAGTAGACTCAAGAGTCTACATCTTATGTTTTACGCAAGATTTTTGGTGATTGTTTAGGAGGCCCGATCGGAGGTCCCAGTTGGTGCAATTTCAAACTGTGGGATTTGAGTCGTTTTCTATTTTTTGTAGAATTCGGCATACTAAACTCTATCGGTATGCCGTCTTTTTGTCAGATTTAATCCTTTGGTAGAAATTCGGGCATCCAATTTTAGACGGTCAGCCGAATCAGGAGATTTTGGTCTACCAAACCAGTTTCGGTATACTAATTTTGGCCTGAGTGTTAACCGTTGACCTAATTCAGTCGACCAAACCAGATAGGTCTACCAAACTGGAGTTTTTCGGCATGCCGAATCTGGGCCTAAATGTGTTCATAAAAATCTGATTTTTCAGGATTTTCCGGATTGGTTTGTTTTACCCATTGAGAGGGATTATGGGCCATCAGTGGTGGTCTCCTAGGACCCCTAATGTGCCATTTTGCCGAGGTTGTAGAAGAATTTTCAAAGATATGAAAAAATGGTTTAGGAAATGGATTTCTAAGAAAAAGTTGGCTTGTTTTGAAAAATATTTTTCCTAGTTTTCTGTGTGTGGCCGAGAAAGTGTGGGGCTGTGTTGTTGGGACCAGGGAATGTGACGATATTCTCAGGTGGTCGAGCGCGACTCCCTGGTTGAGGTTGGGGGCCAAGATACCTGAGGCTGAGGGGCATCGGGTCATGGAGGTATGAGACTCCTTGACTGTCATCTCACGGCTAGGGTTGTGGTCCATGTGTTGAGGTGTCTTGTGGCATAACGGGGAGGTATAATACTCTTGTTGTCGTTGTGAGCACTGAGGCTCGGGTGTCGTCAAGTGTGGAGGTATGACACTCCCTCCTGAGCACTGTGTGTGAAGGACACCGTGAGGAGGCAACCCTATGGTGGCCAGTGTGGGAGGGACACGTGTCTCGTAGCTGGTAGCATCCTGAGAGACAAGACAACCTTCCCATGGAAGGGTTGGCTTTGTGAGGGTTCTCTAGGTGGGAGAATCGTGGGACGACGCTGCTTCTGCATAGGGTGGCACATCGTGGCAGTGTAGACGCCGTTAGTTGCTCTTTGGTGGGCTGCTTGTGCTAGAGTTTGGTTGCCTGGCGTCAAGCTTCCCGACTCACTGTGTGTGGTTTTGGCCATTGAGGGTCTTTGCTTGTGGTTTTGAGCTAGTAGAGCCCCGATTGTGGTTTTGGCCAGTGTGGGCCTGTTTTTTGTGATTTTGAGAAAATAGTTTGTGAAATGAATTTAGAAGGAAAAATTTATTTATAGTTTTGTTTTCCGTGGTTTTCCATAGGGTGCGTACTGTGTGACTTTTGTCACTCATAGGTTTTTCCTTATGTTTTTGGTTTGCTGGTGCAAGCATGCAGAGGGTTAGTGTAGTGCATATAGTCTGGAGTCTCCTAACTGCACACACAAGTTCCTGGTAGCTAGATATTTACTGTTTTACATTAATTTTAGTAATTTAATTTGTTTTAAATTATTTTGGAAAATGAGGGACGTTACATTTCTAGAAAATCAGGGGCGTTACAGTTCTAGAAAACTATGACGCCCCTCATTTTCCACAATAATTTAAAACAAATTAAATTACGAAAATATTGAAGCCAAATAGTAAATATCTAACTACGAGAACCTGTGTGTGCGACTAGGAGACTTCAGACTATATGCACAACGCTAACCCTCTACATACCTGCACCTGTAAACCAAAAACACAAGGAAAAACATATGAGTGACAAAAGTCACCTAGTACTCACCTCAAGGAAAACCACGGAAAACAAAACTATAAATAAATTTTTCCTTTTAAATTCATTTCGCAAACTATTTTCTCAAAATCACACAAAACAAGCCCACACCGGCCAATACCACAATCGGGGCTCTACTAGCCCAAAACCACAAGCAAAGGCCCTCAATGGTCAAAACCACACACAGTGAGTCAAGAAGCCTGGCGCTAGGCAACCAAACTTTGGCCACAAGCAGTCCACCGAAGGGCAACCAACGACATCTACACTGCCACGATTTGCCACCCTGTGCAGGAGCCACGTTGTCTTGCGATTTTCCCACTTGGAGAACCCTTACAAAGCCAACCCCTCCCTGGGAAGGCTGTCATGTCTCTCAGGACGCTACTAGCGACGAGGCACGTGTCCCACCCGCACTGGCCACCACTAGGTACGCCTCCTCACGGTGTCCTCTACACACGGTGCTCAAGAGGGAGTGTCATACCTCCACACCCTATGACAATCGAGCCTCAATGCTCACAGCGACAACAGGAGTATTATACCTCCCCGTCATGCCACAAGACACCTCAACCTGTGGACCACAACCCTAGCCTTGAGACGACAGTCAAGGAGTCTCATACCTCCAAGACCCGACGCCCCTCAATCTTAGGTATCGCGGCCCCGAACCTCGACCAGGGAGTCACGCCCGACTACCCAAGAATGTCGTCACATTCCCTAGTTTCGACGACACGATCCCACACTGTCTCGACCCACACACAGAAAACCAGGAAAAACATTTTCCAAAATAGGCCAACTATTTCTTTGAAATCCATTTCCTAAACCATTTTCATATCTTTGAAATTTCATCCAAAACCTCGGTGAAACAGCGCATCAAGGGTCCCAAGAGACCACCACTGACTGCCCACAATCCCTCTCAATGGGACAAAACAAACCAATCCAGAAAACCCTCTAAAATCAAATTTTTATAAACTCATTTGGGCCCAGATTTGGCATGCCGAAAACGAGTTCAGTAGACCGATCTGGATAAGTCGACCGAATCAGGTTAACGGTCAACACTCAGGCCAAAATCGGTATACCAAAACTTGTTCGGTCGACCAAAATCTCCTAAGGCGGGCGACCGTCCAAAATCAGACGACTGAATTTTGACAAGAGGACCTAATCTGACAGATAAATTGCATACTGAAGTAGTTCGGTATGTCGAATTCTGCAAAACACAGAAAATAGTCCAAACCCTACAATTCAAAATCACACCAACTAGGACCATCGATTGGACCCCTAAACAATCACCAAAAATCTTGTTGTAGACACCCCAATTTTGAGGTGACCTAGAGATGAGTATCCTTATGTTGCTTTGGATGTGATCAACCCTTAAACCAAACCCCAAATCTATTAGCAAGCCAGAGCCCAAACAAATTATGTGAGCTGTGTTGGCGCACCTTATAGGCGCACCTCATAGGCACACCTTGTAGGCGCACCAAGCAGGCGCACATCATAGGCGCACCAAGCAGGCGTACCAAGCGCGCACATCACAGGCGCACCAAGCAGGCGTACCAAGCCGACGCCCAGCCATTTCCTGGCTGCGACTGCAGACCTTCCGTCTTCCGGGCTGTTACCCTTGCAAACGAATGTGCCATGGAATATTCGAGGCTTTTCGTTTGCAACGCCCTTCGTTTCTCATGAGTTACCCTTTGATAGATCCCTATAAATAGAGATCCATAGGCAACCATTTCAAGACACTTTTTTGGGAGAGAAATCCTATGCTGAAATCTGAAAAATAGATCTGCACTGAGCAAGTTTTTGCCCGAGTTCCTCCTTCCACCCAACAACCTATACTCGTATTTTGGAGCTTTCCCTTGCATCCCAAAGCACCCTCGGTCCTTCCAAAGCAACAAGGATCATCTTATTTCTAATATTTTCAAGAAGGAAACATCTTAAGAGGTAGGCTTTCTACCTCCTTTTTTTCTTTTGAATGTCATTTTAGAAATATGATAAGACATGCTTAAAATCCATGATATATGCTGTTTTACTCCATGTTTTGTGAAGTCTTGTGATAAACAAGCTTGCTAGCTCCTCGTACGTAACAGGGATCCTTACCTGCATTTCTGGTTTTCGAAGACTTTTCTTTTTTATTGTTTTGCATGATTTTTCATGTTTATGGTTTTCCTCGTCTTCCATAATAGACTAGGTGGCGACTCCTGCATTTTGCATTTTATTTTATTTTTTCCGTCGTGATTTTGC
>JAMKQA010034445.1:0-19153 GCA_024699735.1 Posidonia australis | reverse complement strand
AAGGTCAACAGTCGCGGTCTGGAAACGGCTGGGCACCTGCTTAGTGCGCCTGTTATGTGCGCCTGGTTGGTGCGCCTAGTTGGTGCGCCTGCTTGGTGCGCCAACCTTGCTCAGAAATTTTGTTTGGGGCTCTGGCTAATGGGTTCGGGGCTCGGTTCAAGGGCTGATCACATCTAAAGCAACATACAGATACTCATTTATGGGTTACCTCAAAATCGGGGTGTCTACACATGATTTTGCATGCATGTTTTCAGTTTTAAACCAGATCATTTTCCAATTGTTTTCCCCCCTTGGATATTCAGTCTTGGGCAGGAATTTGGTAGGTTGTTTGCACCTACTCCTACATGGAGAGTCTATGCATCAGCCCATGATCTAATGTCATGACTGAATCTTGTTTTTCTCACTTAGCATAAGATAGGTAGGATCTTGTGTGAGGCTACTAGCCCTTCAGCACAAGATTCACAAATCATTACATTAGCATACTTTTCGAGTTTTATAAAGTGTTTTATGTTGCACACTTTCCAGAATGCATTCTCTTGCGATTTGGCACTGCATGGATTTCTGTTTTTCCTCAGCACATTTTTATAGCCCACCTAGGAGCATATAGGTGGCACACCAGACTGGAGCACCATTCTGGCGCACCAAACTGTTTTCAGTAGCACACAGCAGGTTTTATATGGTTTTTAGCATGCTTTCTTGACTCGATTTGGCTTCTGAGTTTTTTCCCTGGTTTTCTTCCTTGACATTCTAGGAAGGCATGTCTCTGTTTTCAACCATTTCCATGCATGTTAGTTTGCATTTGGCATATAGCAAAGCAAGGATGAAAAATCACTCGAAATTATTAGATCTTTGATCTTATTATGCAATATTCTTGCATCAACACTTGACTCAACATATGAGTGATACTTCTGAGCATTAGGACACACACTTACACATCATGCACCCATATCTTAGACACTACACGCATAAGCATGGCATGGCATATCGCCCTCGGGCGTACAACAAAGACTCAAAAGCTGACATTTCATAAGCAATTGAGAAACCAATAGAAGTCTGATTTATCGGGCGCACGAAGGTGCCTAATACCTTCCTCGTGCGTAACAGGGATCCTTACCCATTTTTCTAGTTTATGACCTACTTTTCCATTGCATAATTGGCATGTTTTATATGGTTTTCCTCGTCTTCCATTTGAATAGACTAGGTGGCGACTCCTGCATTTGCATTTTTATTTTTTTATATTTGCCGTGACTTTGCCGACTTTCGCACATTTTGCCATTCTCGCTGGCATGGTTACACATGTCCTTATACATCTTAGTGCTTCTTGGATGAATAGTGTATTTGGAGCAGAGGACTTTATCGAGCAGTCTCTATTTCACCTCATCCACTTGAGGCACATACAGTTGTAGGTCATATCTGAGCCCTGTCCACACCAACAGAGAAATATGGTGCCTCTCCCACCTCAAGCTTCTAGTAAGTATCCCTCTCAAAGGGATCCAACTGCTGAGCTGCTACAATGGCTTCCATCATCCTTGGGCGAACAGACAAATTAACTACCAAGGTTTTGACAGATCCCTAAGACTACCTCCTTTGTTTGCACTCAACCAAATCCTCAAGTAGCTACCATTCCTTAATCATCAGGTAGGTCATGATATGAGTGTGCCTACTTAAAGCATTTGTGGTTACATTTGCTTTTCCAGGGTGGTATGACAAGCTGAAGTCATAATCAAAACCACTCATCTTCTCTTTCTCAGGTTCAGATTTTTCTACATGAAGATATACTTCAGGCATCTATGATCTGTGAACACCTTATACTGTTCACCATACAAGTAATGCCTCTAAATCTTCAAGGCAAATACAACAACAGCCATCTCCAGATCATGAATGGGATAATTCTTCTCATGATCCTTTAGTTGGCGTGAGGCATATGCCACAACCCTACCGTACTGCATCAGAACACACCTCAAGTCGGTCCCACAAGTGTTACTGTAGATGGGGAAACCACCACTCCCAAATGGTAAGGTCAAAACTAAGGCTGTGATCAAACAGACCTTTAGCTCTTTAAAGCTCTCTTCACACTGCCAATCCCAAGAAAAGTGTACTTTCCTCCTAATCAGTCTGGTTAGAAGTGCAGCAATTCTAGAGAAAATCACGGATGAATCTCTGGTAGTATCCTATCAAATTGAGAAAACTCCTAATCTCTGTCACAGTCTTCGGCCTGGCCTAACTATTAACTACTTCCACCTTGGCTGGGTCTATCTTGATGCCTTCCCCTGAGATGATATGTCCAAGAAAGGCAACTTCTTTGAGACAAAACTCGCACTCGGAGAACTTGGCATATAATTGGTGCTACCTCAATGTCTACAGCATGGTCCTCAAGTGCCTTTGGAGGGTCTCTTTATCCGGAGAATACACCAACATATTGTGGATATGGGATTTTGGAGAAGTGCTTTACGTGTGTTCGTTTGTCGCCTTTTGCCACTTCATTTGTGTCCCTTTGTTTTATATCCAATTCCTCCACTCAATGGATGTCGGAACTTGTGTGATTGCCACTCTCGATTTGGTTTTGCTGGCCCTCGAGACTCCCTAGGGTGATGTAGTTGCAAGTTCAACTACCGTAGGACGATGCCAGGATCGCCTAAGGGTGTCCATACTGATGAGCTTCTTCTTCTTCTTTCCCTTGCAAAACAACATCAAAATGAAAAATTCGAATTAATACAATGTAGTAAGTGGCTCTGTAAAATAAATTACAAGCATGAAAATGAGAGGAAAAGATACTTACCTGAGGGGTTTTATCCCCCTGGTTGCAACTTAAGGTATATGCTTAGTTACAACATGCAATTAAAATGAAATGTAGTATGCAAAATATTTAAAAAGAAAGAAAACCCCTTTTTATGCAATGAAATGCAAGATAAAGATATAGCATGGCTGGAGCTATTTGAAGGCTTAAGCTTAGAACCTCCCTACTCTCTCTCACTCAGAATTCTCTCATAATTTCTCCCACTCTTTCTTCATAATTTTCTGATCATTCTCTAGATCTCTCTCTATGTGTAAGTCTGTCGGTGTCCCCAAAGGCTAGGGGTGCCTCTCTATTTATAGAGGGACGAGAGGACCTAAAATGGTAAAAAGATCCAAATTTGGCAAGAATGAGACAGTTGCATCAAAAGTTTCCATTTCAGAAGTGTTGTATGCCTAGAACTAGGCGTTCTATGTTAAACACCTCAACTAGGGAGTTCAACACACCACAGCTGTCAACAATAATATTCCTCCATTTAAAAGGTTAATAAAGTCTAGTCAAAGTCAAAATGATACCGACACAATTAATGGAGCCTTCCAAAAAAGGAAACTAATTCAATTTAAAATTTTCCAAACAAAGAAAGTGGCTGATGTGGCAAGGCTAGGCTATCAGGTGTTGAACGCCCAGATCTAGGAGTTCAACGTTAAATCCCCAAAATGAGCCTTTGCAACACCATCAAGCTAGAAACTTATCAAATTTAACTGCCAATTCAAATGTAGTCAAACGAGTCATTTAATGAGACAATAAAAACCTCTAAATAAGGCAAGAGGACTCATTGAATTACGTTGACTCCAAAAAAGGAAAATTTTGACTAGAATGGAAAGAAAATGGCCTGGTGGTATTGTACACCTAAAGTTGAGAGTTCAATATTGTATGTCTAGTTCTGGGAGTTCAACGTTATATGCCCAGTTCTAGGAGTTCATCGTTGTACACCCAATTCTGATAGTTTAACGACCCAAACTAGTAAATGGACTTTTGGAGATTATTTGGGCTAAGCAAAAGACCTCTAAAGATATATAGAGCATGCTATAATGCAATGAGACTTAATAAAGATAAAGGAGTGTCAAAACAGGATATCTACAAATTGCCCCTCTGTGACGATGGTTTCAGCAAGAAACTAGCTTCAAGGCTTGACGATATTCTCATTTGGCATGACTCAGGGGTTTTAAAAGGAGGAAGGAGATCCAACACCTACTGCCACCAGACTGGATAAGAGATCGAGCTAGATAAAGGATTCAACACTCAAGAAGTTTCGGATGACCAACACTTGGGTATGAAATCAAGTTGGAAAAGGGAGGAAATCCAACACTTGCTGCCACCAGGCTGGATAAGAGATTGAGCTGGATAAGTGATCCAACACTCGAGGATTATAATTTGATATAGGATTTGCATAAGGATCTGATTTAGCCTTGAGCGTAACCCAAGGGGGACAAATGACGAGGCACAACCTCAAACGTAACCTGGAGGTCAAGAAAGACACTGCCTTAAGCATAACCTAAGAGATCAAATAGAGAGGACACATCCTTAGGTGTAACCCAAGGGGTCAAATACGACCTCAAGCGTAACCTGGAGGTCAAACAGAGAGGGCACATCCTTGGGCGTAACTCAAGGGGTCAAGCACGACCCCAGCAGTAACCTAGAGGTCAAACTGAGAGTACACATACTTGGGTGTAACCCAAGAGGTCGAATAAGACCTCATGCATAACCTGGCGGTCAAACTGAAAGGACACATCCTTAAGTGTAACCCAAGGGCTCAAACAAGACCTCAAACGTAACCTGGAGGTCATATTGAGAGGACACATCCTTCGACATAACCCAAGGGGTCAAATACGAGCTCAGGTGTAACCTGGAAGTCAAACTAAGAGGACACATCTTGAGTGTAACCCAAGGAATCAAACACGACCTCAGGCATAACCTAGATGTCAAACTGAGAGGTCACATCCTTTGGCGTAACCCAAAGGGTCAAATACGACCTCAAGCATAACTTGAAGGTCAAACTGAGAAGACACATACTTGAGCATAACCCAAGGGGTCAAATACGACCTCAGGCGTAACCTAGAAGTCTAACAGAATAGACACATCCTTAGGCATAACCTAAGGGGTCAAACATGACCTCAGGTGTAACTTGGAGGTCAAACTAAGAGTACACATCCTTGGACATAACCCAAGGGGTCAAACACGACCTCAAGGGTAACCTGGAGGTCAAACTGAATGGGCATGAGACAAACAACACAAGAGTGAGGAAGGTTGGGGAGAAGTGGAGAGGTTGGACATATTGGAGAGATTGGAGGTGGCTAACTCTGATGACCACTCAAAATGCAATATGATGTATACGATGTACTTTGCATGAATGCATGCTGGCGGAAATGCAGGGAGGGGTGGTTTTTGGTATGCAATGCATGACCCTGAATAGTGAGGTTCGTCCATCATAGCTTGCTTTGATTTGTATACCGGGATGGCTCAGGAATTTTGCTCACAATTCAGAGTGGATTGACACATGAGTGTAGTTTGTCATAGTCAGGTTCCCCTTCATCAAGTGTAGCCTACACTCTCCACACCATAGGAACCATCGTCCTATGACACGTAAATTTGTGAGTGAGAGGTCTATGATATTCCCGAGTGTCAGGCAAAGGGGATTGACCTCCTCTCTACTAACTACTGTAGACACCCCAATTTCTTAATTTTGTAGGATGGAGATGTGGTGGCTGAGCTTTAACCCTAATTGAGTCCATTAAGCCCACATAGGCCCATTAAACCCTAATTGAGCCCACTTTGGCC
The DNA here is from genome assembly GCA_024699735.1 of Posidonia australis. NCBI lineage: Eukaryota > Viridiplantae > Streptophyta > Magnoliopsida > Alismatales > Posidoniaceae > Posidonia > Posidonia australis. The sequence continues at coordinate 13,581 of JAMKQA010034445.1, read as the reverse complement.
CACAAGACTTACTTAAGCCCATTCAACTCATTGTAGGCCCATTTAGTTCATTTGGGCCCATTAAAGCCCACATAGGCCCATGGAGGCCCACAAGGCTCACATAGGCCCATTAAGCCCAATTGAGTCCACCTTGGCCCCAAAGTCCACAAAGGACCCACAACAATTTAACCCATTTCTTTCCTCTCTATATTCATTTTTTCCCCTTCATTTTATTGAATTTTCACCAAAGTCACCCATCCCTCTCATCTCACGCTTTCTTCTCACTTAGCCACTGAACCCACTTCATCTCCACTGACCTATCACGAGCCAGCCATTGAAGCCATCTCCTTACTGAGCCATTCCAAGCCAGCTCGAGCCCCACTGATCCAGCACAAGCCAGAGCCACTGGATCAGCCGCCGATGAGGCTTGGATCGCCATTCATCTCTGTCGGCGATCAAGGGGACAGCAGGGAGGCAATTGTTCAGTTCCTGTTGGTTTGTTAGGGAGTTAGCTAGTTGTTAAGTGCTTCTGTTACACGGTTAGTGTTCTATTGGAGTGGGTTGTAGGGTATCTTCAGCTATAAAAGGAGGGGTAGAGGCAGGTTTTTGAAAAAAACTTTTGGGATCCAGAAGACTTTTGGGCGCTAGAGAGAAAGAGAACTGAGAGTGCTAGAGAATTCCAAAGAGAAAGGGAGGATCGCGGAGAGGAAAAGAATTCCAGGCGCTCCGACGAGTTGCAGAGCTTCATTCAGGCAGCGACGTAACTCGTCGGAGAGGAAAGCGTCGACGGTCGTCGGAGCTCTCCTCCGCTCCATTCTCCTCCATTTTTGCTCCAGGAGGAAGGAGGAAGCTCCTCCTGATGCCTCGAGGCCTCCTCGACCATCAAATCACGTCGCCGTAGCCCCGACGGACCTCCACCTTCCTCGACGTCGTCGCTGGAGCACCTCGACGGCGAGGTAGGTGGGAGTCCTGTTCCCACCGTGATTGCTCGATCCACTCTGATGGATCATCTCCCCTCACCTTCTTCTTGCCTCCCTTGAAGCCTAATCTTAGATCATACCATGGGAAGGCATCCGATGGCCCCTTCCGGCGGTGGTCGGCGGCAGAGCACCGTCGCCGGCAACCGTCGTTCTTTTTTTCTTTTAAAACAATTTAAAAAGCGTTTTATTTTAATAAAGTTTTGAAACTATGTTTTCCTTGCATTCAGGTCCTTTTTGTATTACACATAGGTCCTTTTATTACAAATAGGTCCTCCATTCATTTTTCATAAATCATTCGAATAAAGTTTTGACTGAAAATATTACAGTTCCCTCCCTGAACATTTAAAATAATGTTTTCCAGGTTTAAGAATTTAACAAAAGCCCCCTAGATTTCTTTTCATGCTTTTTAATCCAACATTTTTGCATAAAGGCCCCTGTATTCTTCTAAAATCATCCAGAATGCCTATTTTAACTGGTTAAATTGCATAGAAGCCTTTGTATTCTTTTGAAACCTTCCGAAATACACATTTCTTTGGTTTATTTGAATTTAAACCCTTGGACTTTACTGAAACTTCTCTGAAAGCATATTTTTTCTAGTTAAATTATATTTTAACTTCTGATTTCTTCTAGAACTATTCTGAATGCATTGTTTTGCTGGATAAATTGCATTTTAGCCCCTATATTTCACAGAGTTTACTCTGAATGCCTGTTTTCAAGGGTAAAATGATTGTTTTGCCCCTGAAACTTTCTTGAATCATTTTTCTTGCATATTTTACCCTGAATTTCCACTAAATTGCATTAAATGTATGTTTTAGTGGCTGAATTGCATTTTAACCCTAGGAAATTTCATTTTGACTAGGATTGCACATATTTGCACATTTAACCCCAGATTTCTTCATAATTGCATAGAATGTGTTTTCCTATGTATTTTTGATGATTTGGGCTTCAAAATATTAGTTTTAATCAGAATTTGGGTTTTTTGCATAACACCCCTTAGAATTTTCATTATTACATTCATATGCATTTTGCACATTTTTTCACATCTTTCTTGCAAGTTTTCTTGCCTTTCCTTCCTCGCTTTGCGCACACTTTTCTAGCTTGTTCCGAGCTTGGTTTTCTCGTCGTTTCTTGGTTTTCGCCTTTAGATTTGTTTTGGCTTTCCATCGCCTGAGGGCGTACAGTAAAAGGCTTGACAAAGCCGACATGGACCCGAAATGAGGATTATTTTCCCCTTTTTGATTTTCTTGGATTTATTCGAATTTCAGCTGTTTTGCGAGACGCTTTCCGAGAATTTCTCGATTTTCATGATTTTCCTCATCGCCCAAGGGCGTATAGTAAAGCGGCATTATCAATGCCTACATTTGACCCTCGGATTAATTTTTTCCCTTTATTTCATTTCTTCACTTTGACTTGGCATGTTTTTCAGTCATATTCTAGCATGAGCATATAGAATAAGCAAGCATACATCCATAGACCATTGACAATAGGGAAACCTAGAAAGACTGAGTTTTCTCGGGCACATAGGGGTGCCTAAACCCTTCCTCATGCGTAACCAAAATCCTTACCCTTTCTCTAGCCCATATTCATTTGTGCATTGTCCATTAGGCACAGAGCACACACATACATTCTGCATCTTATTTGCTTTCCAGTTTTCTTGTGTTTTTGGTTTTCCTCGTCTTTCCATTAAAAGACTAGGTGGCGACTCCTTTCCTTATCCTTTTTATCTTCCCTTGGTGTTTCCAGGTCAAGTCTTTTCCTCCGGATTCACCATCTTCGATGTGACCATATCAGGTCTCCTCGTGTGCTTCCACGCACCCGGTAGGAGGAGAGCCGTGCAAGGGTTCCACTGGCATGGTCACAACTACGTTGGCTTTATTGAGTCATGGTTGAAAAACACATGAATCTTGGTGTGCTGGTCTTGAATCTTGGGTGCTACATTTTCTACGTCTAGCGTATGATGCATATTTTGTTGCATCTAGCACTTGGAAATCTTTCTAGTGTTAAACACTACACTCTTTAACATCCAATGTAAGACACAAGTCGGCCATTCCCTACAAAATCTCAACAAAAATGTTATTCCATCTAGGGTGCCCTTGGCCTCCTTGTCCAAAGATAAGTAATAAATATTTATTACATGAGATAAACTTGGGTGGAGGATAACAAGTCGAGCCTCAGCTTTATTGTCTAATTGAAGATGACCATCCAAGTGGGAAAGGTCAAAACATGGGGTCGTAGATGTCCTAGATTCTTGGATCATAGGCCATACTTATTACCAGTTTTATGAAATGGTGTTGGTTGGGTAGACTTTACCCAATTTTTCTATTTCATTTTGGATCTCCTTCTGGATTTTGGGTTTTCTATTTTTTTGAATTTTGGTATTTTTGACTTTCCTATTTTTTGGATCTTGGATTTTTTTTTTTGGCTTTTGGATTTTGCTATTTTTTTTTTTTAGGTTTTGGATTTTCTATTTTTTTGGCTTTTGGATTTTTCTATTTTTTTTTCGAATTTTGGACTTCTCTATTCTTTTTGGATTTTTCTTTTTGAAGAAGGGAACTCTTTTCATGAAGTTGAGAGAGAGAAGACTTTGTGGATGGAAACCTTGATAATTAGAACCCTTGTGCACTTCTGTGGCCAGTAGATGCTTCTAGCTTGCCTTGGTACTAACTTTCCTTAATCCAAGATTCCTGCCCCTTGCCTCTAAGTGTAATGTGTAGGGTGTGGAGCAAGAGTTAGTGTCCTATCTTGAGATTTTGATTTGACTCGGAGTCCTAAACCTCCTTCTGCCCATGGTTGAATCCTATTGTGCTTTTTATCCCTCAATTTTTTTGTTTTGACTCTAAACAACTTCTTTGCTGTAATTTTTTCATTCATTTTCTTTTGGACAGCTTCTTCGTTGTCGTCTTTTCCCTTCTCTCTTTCTTTTAGTCAATAGACAACTTCTTTGCTACCATCTTTTCTTTTCTTTCTTTTCTTTTCTTTTCTTTTTCTTTTCTTTCATTTCTTTTCTTTTGGTAGGTGTCTATCCATCATTTTTTTCCACTGAGATTTTATGCTCTGGTAGTGCACCTGCCAAGTGTTAGTGGTTTCACCCCCATTTTGAGTGTTCGGTCAATAAATATTTATTATTGATGGACCATATCACCTCTTAGTGCATTCTCCTCTTTTACGCTTCTAGGTTTTAGCCTTGGACATTTACCTAATCACCACTTACTAAGATTTACGCTAGGATAGCATATCCAACTTGGGGAAGTGTGTAGACTTATTATTCATGGACCAAAGGGGGGACTCTTGAGTGTTTGCCACTATCTCAGTGTCAGACGCTTGATCCCTTTTCCCACAAAATGTTTGTAAGGTGAGACTACGAAAGAGGTTCCTAGGTCTTAGGGGATAGCTGGTTCGCAAGCTCGGGTAGTCTGTAAGCTTGGTATGCATGTCAAGGGTAGTACCGTTTGAGGTGCAGGGCATTCCAGGAATGCTCAAGCCTAGTACCATAGGCGTTGCTCGGATATGCTTCAATCACTAAGTATGGTCCTTCCCCGTTTGGTCTTAATTTCCCATGCTTCATGTGGTAGGGTTTCCTTCTCATTATGTTTTTTGCTTTACCCTTTTTTTTTAAATCACATCAAAGAAAAGGGTGTTTTATTTATGTATTTTCCACAAACAAAAGGAAAACTGAAAAAGAAAAGTAAATCTTAGCTAGGGGGCTGCCTTTAGTGTAACCTCCATCAGTAGAGGCTTCTTCCCTCCATGGTCGATTAGTGATGAATTCAACCCAGTGGATCTTGCTCCTGGTTTCCTAGCCAGTGTCAAATGCATAATCTATACCTTACCATGAAAGACGAGGGTAGCTTGATGGATGCACATGTTGTTTTGCCCTTTGTATCAAAAACTGCATTAATTGAAGTACTTTTCTAAACTTTGGCTTGCAAGCATGGTTGACCCTATTGATGCATGAAATCTGTTTCTTTAACATGTGCTCAAGGAGCTTTCGGAGGCACCAGTTCACTATAGAGATAACCTTTCCACTAGCTGATGTATTGGGAGGTCTAGTTGGATGTGGGAACAGTTTCTTAATGCAAGAAAGTGCAGCAAGCTTATTTTCTGCCCCTAGCTCAATTGGATCATTGATATTTGGATCAAATGGTACAGACATCAGTTCTTGCTTTAGCATTGGCGCGAACTTTGGAGTTGGCAGTGACTCTGGCATGGGTATTAGCATTGATTCTTGCTCTGGCTCAAGTGTAGGCTCTAACGTTGGCATTGGCATTAGCATTGGCACTGACATTGGCATTGGCTCTGGCATCGGCACTAGCACTAGCATTGGCATTGACTCTGGCACTGGCATTGGCACTAGCTCCAGCTTTGGCGTCCTCTCTAGCTCTTGCATTAGCACTGGCTTTGGCATTGGTTCTAGCTCTAGCATTAGCTCTGGCTCTAGCATTGGTGCTGGCTCCAGCATTGACTCTGGCTCTAGCATTGGTAATGGCTCTGGGATTGACTCTGCCTCTGGCTCTTGCATTGGATTTGGCTCTGGCATTGGCACGAGCTTTGGCATTAGTTTGTCTTTTTTGAAAATGTCCAATAGATTTCGATTGCCTTGCAAAAGTGATGCCTTACTTAAGTGTGTTGGAAGTTGCAGCCTCAGTGTAGGTTGAGCTTGTTGTATTCTTAGCACCTGTGCAGTCACTGGCTTTTGGTGTTGTGCTGGCTAGATTGGAGCTTGCCATTAACAAGGGATAGGTCGTGATTGCCTCCATGGTTGCTTCTTATTGCCATGATAGTTGCTGCCCCTACTCCATTGAATTTGATTGATAGTGATTTGATTGTTTTTGTCAATGTCATTCTCATGTAGTTGTGATTCTTCCATCTTGAATTCATGGATATTTTTCTTGACTGATGTCGCTACCTGATATAATGCTGAATTAGACGAGCAGTAGGCACTAACAAGTCCTTTCTTCATTGGTCCTATGGAGTTTGCTATTAACTTTTGGAACATTTGTTTCTCTGGGATTATTAAGCCAAACCTAGAGGCCATGTCTCTCCACCGATTAGCATAAGAGAACCAATCTTCATTGGGCTTCATCATTTCCTTCACTATGTCAAGGAAGGTTAGCTTTGGATCAATTTTATGTTGGTATTTGAATAGGAAGCTCTCTTGAATTTGCTCAAAGATGCTCAATTCTACCATGCTCAGTGACATGAACCATTCCATGGGCTCCCCTTCAAGAGAATAGATGAACAGGTAAATAAAGAGTCCCAAGTCATGGTAATAAGGCACGGCCTCCATTTTAAACCTCACAAGGTGGCTATGAGGATTCATAGTTCCATTGAATTTGGGCATCTTGGATACTTGAACCCTAGAGGTAGTCAGACAAGAGGGAACTTGCTCATATCTAAGGAAGACAGAGCTTGTTTGTGTACTCCCAGCATATTGAGCACCTTCCTCATCTTTGCTAAGTTATTGAGCCTGCCTTGAGCTTGAGTGGTTGATGCTTGATTGACATGTGGTTGAAAAGGAACTTGCTGATGAGCATTACAATCTAGTTGACTAGAGAAAATTCGGTTGACTCTTTCTCTATACTTGCCATGTGGCTACCGCTGTGGTTGCTCAAAGAACAAAGGATTGGCCCTTGTTTGTACTCCTCCATTTGGGTCATTTCTCTACCCCTAGTGTTCGGTGTCTGGCGGTGCATTTTCGAGCTATTCCCTATATAGACCTTTAGGGATGCGGTTTGCAACGAGCCTTTGTGGTCCTTCACTAGAGAGGTGTTGACCTTGATGGAGATTTCTATCTTGTTATTTAACATCCCCAATGGATCGAGGTGGTTGGTGTCACTATAAAGAAAGCAACACATGGCTTAATATTGGATCGAGTCGAGATCCATTTCTTTTCTGATGGTTGGATGGAATATTTTCATGGCAGACTCCTCCTCAATGACTTTTGTTATGCTCAGGGTGTCCCACCTTAAACTCAAACATGTAACTTTACTCTTATTCTGGCTTAAGCTACTGACAAGTGTAAGACGTTGAAATTCACACGTTTAATGTAAGACGTGCCAACTCAAGCCTTTAAAGATTTTGCTTTGAATTTTTCAACAGTAAGCTGGCCTATGTACACATCACCTAATATTTTCCTTTTACACAGCTTCTAGAGGCTCTCAGCACATCATCCTTGCTTTTTGACTAATCAAACCAATTGAACTTGGCTAAACTGAACTGGTCAATAATCTGGTGTGTAGAACGCTTTGAAATGGCATTCAATGTAAGATGCTAAGAATGGCAACGTTCAATGTAAGACGCTAAGATCATAACGTTCAACAATCCAGGCCTTGACTCCTCTCTTTTTTTCCTTTCTCTTCTTTTTTTATTGATCATTTTCCTTTTTTTGCTTTCTATTTTTTTGTCTCTCTATTTTATTTGCTATCTTTTTCTTCTTTTTCTCTTTTTTTTTTATTCTTTTTTTAATAAACGGAAAGGATTACAAACATTACACTTGATAAAGAAATTTACAAAGGATTTTGGAGCCTATTACAAGTTTCTATAAATGGGATAAAAATTGAAGATGAGTCATAAGCATCATGTTCATGACGCTTATTCAAACATTTACCCTGTGACATTCAACATTCACCTCAAATAAAGGCCAAAAAAATCAACTGAATTAATCCAGACAATGTGTTAAACGTCGATGCTGAGGTGTCTAATGTAAGACGCTGAAATCTAGCATTCAACACCCTTGTTCAGAGAACTGCACAGAAACACTTTCAAACAAGTGTTTAAAAGCTTGATTTATGTTTTCACTTCATTATTAGTGTCTTAAACTTGTGTAGCTCTCAAGGTGTCTATGGTTTGGGTATGGCTTTCTTTGGGGTAATCTATGGCTCCTTACAAATAGGATAAAAATCCTCTTCTTAGGTACTACCCCTTTACCTCAACTCCTAAGGGTCATTAGAAGAGCCTAAGCACACATAGATCCCTACCCCGTAGAGGTAAAGTCTAGTGTACTTAGGATTGATTGGGTCTCTCACATATTCAAATAGACAAGTATCACAAACCACAGAAAGAGGAGGGAAGAATACAAGTCTAGACTTGGGGTTCTAATTAGTTTTCATAGAAAGCCAAGGGAAAGAAAAAAGTGGCTCTTATGCAAGCTAATGACAACGAAAATACCCTTCTCAAGTCCTTTACAACAGGGGTGCTTGGGACTTGAGGGGTAATTAATGTAGCCTAAGAAAAGACGTAATCAAATTAGTTCCTAATAAGGGCCAAGCAAATCATAGAGAAAACATCGAATTTTTTTTTTTTGAAAGGCACCTAAATAAATCATGGTTCCTGTAACACCCCTGACCTGGGCACGTTACCTAAATCATAGTATCATAAGTAATTACACTAATTACAACAATAATTAAACAACTATAACTAAGGCTCACCTCCAGGAAACAATGTGCAACTAGTAGCTCACGCCGCTGTGAAGTTTTTCCCACCGACGATCACGTAGATGAAACTCACCTCTTCCGGCTCGCGCACCATTCCTTCTTTCCCTCTTTCTCTCTCAGCTGGCCTCCCCTCCATTTCCTCCCTCCTCTTTATCTCCTCCTCCTCCCACATCATGCCGACCACCGATCCCATCACCCTCGCGTCGGAGGGGATGGGAAGGCACGGGCTAATTCTGTGGTGGCACGGATTGGAGAGAAGAAGAAGAAGATAAGAACTCGTGAGGGAAAGAGATAAAAAGGAAAGAAAGAAAAGGAGAAAAGATGGACACAGAAATTGAGGTGACTATACATCCTCAAACCGTACCCTACATTGGTCCCACAACACAAATAGGTGCACAGAAAACCAACAAACCCTCTCACACACAAGAAACAACTGATTATCCATTAATAAACCATTTATATAATATTACAATTAATTACATGGTTTACAATTAAAAATGGATAATTAGGCCCAGGTGTCACATCCTACCCCTTTAAAAGAATTTCATCCTTGAAATTTAGTTCTAATAAAACAAGTAGGGGTACTGTCTCTAGATGTTCACCTCGTGCTCCTAGATAGCCTCCTCTGTACTATGGTTTTTCCATTGAACTAACACCAATGGAATCACTTTATTTCTGAGGACTTACTCTTTCCTGTCCAGTATCTGAACTTCATGTTCAACCATAAACAGGTCCTCTTGCAACTTCTCTAGCTGCATTGGTATAACCTGGGACACATCGGCCAAACACATTCTCAACACGGACACATGAAAGGTGCTGTGTACACCAGCCAACTCTGGAGGCAAATCTAGTCTATATGCTACCTCACCAACCCCCTTGGTAATCTGGTATAGTTTGATGTATCTTGGGCTCAACTTGCCTCTCTTTCTGAACCGCATCACTCCTTTGGTTGGTGATACCTTCAGGAATACGAAGTCTCCTATCTTGAATTCTAGAGGTCTCTGCCTCCTATTTGCATAACTCTTCTACTGACTCAGGGCAGACAACAACCTCTTCCTAATCAGGTCCACCTTGTCCTCGTACTGCTGTATAATCTCAGACCCAATCAACTGTCTCTCACCCACTGTACACCAACAAGTGGGTGTCTTGCAGGGTTTGCCATACAATGCCTCATATGGCGCTATACCAATACTGACGTAGTAACTATTATTATATGCAAACTCAATTAGAGGTAGATGATCCTCCCAGCTACCACCAAAGTCTAAGGCACAAGCCCTCAACATGTCCTCAAATGTTTGGATGGTCCTCTCTGTATGGCCATCTGTTTGGGGATGAATGGTGGTACTAAAGCTCAATACTATACTGAAAGCCTCCTGTAAAGCTCCCCAAAATCTCAAGGTAAATCTCATGTTTCAGTCAGACACAATAGACACTGGGACGCCATGCAGCCTCACAATATCTGAAACATACAACTCTACCAGCTTTGTCAAGGGAAGATTCACCCTTATTGGCAAGAAATGTGTCGATTTCGTAAGGCGATCCACAATCACACAAACAGTATCATTCTTTCTTTGGGTCTTTGGCAAACCCGTCACAAAATCCATCGACACATTTTCCCATTGCCACACTGGGATGTCCAGAGGTTGCAATGTCCTTTCGGGCTTCTGGTGCTCTATCTTCATCATCTAGTAGGTTGCACACTTTGCCACATACTTAGCAATTTCCCTCTTCATCCTAGGCCACCAGAAATTTCTTTTCAAGTCCTTATACTTGTTGGTGCTTCCTAGATGAATAACATATCTAGAGTGATGAACTTTGTCAAGTAGACTACTCTTGATTTCCTCCACTTGAGGCACATATAATCTCAGGTCATACCTCAACCCACTGTCTACCCCAACTGAAAAGTGAGGAGCATTGCCGGCTTCCTACTTCCTCTAGATATCAATTACACAAGAATTATATTGTTGAGTAGCAACAATCACCTCGACCATCCTCGGGCGAACAGACAAATTTGCCAACACAACTCGGTAGCTCCTTGAAACTGTCTCCGAGGTCTGCACTCCAGTAGCCCTTCTAGCAATCTCCATTCACGAATCATCAGGCTAGCCATAACATGAGTGCGTCTGCTCAAAGCATCTACAACCACATTTGCTTTCCTTGGGTGGTATGATAGGCTAAAGTCATAATCCTTGATATACTCCACCAAACGTCTCTGTCTTAGGTTCAAATCCTTTTGAGTGAAGATGTACTTCAGACTTTTATGATCTGTGTACACCTCAAACTGTTCGTTATACAAATAATGCCTCCAAATTTTTAGGACAAACAGAACAGCTACCATCTCCAAATCATGGAGAAATAGTTTTTCGCATGATCTTTTAACTTGCACGAGGCATATGCCACCATCCTACCATGCTGCATCAGCACACATCCCAAACTAGTCCCACAAGGCAACACTGTAGACTGTGAAACTGCCACTCCCAAAGGACAAAGTCAAAACTAGGGCTGACACCAGACGAGCCTTCAACTCATTGATGCTCTCCTCACACTGCCAATCCCAGGCAAAGTGCACTTCCTTTCTAGTCAGTCTGGTCAACGGTGCAGCAATCTTGGAGAAATCCTGAATAAATCTCCTATAATATCCTGCCAGGTCGAAGAAACTTCTGATTTCTGCTACTATCTTTGGTCTAGTCCAACTTCTCACAGCCTCCACTTTGGCTGGATCTGCCTTGATGCCTTCTCCTGAGATAATATGACTAAGGAAGGACACCTTCTCCAACAAAAATTCACACTTGAAGAACTTGGCATAGAGCTGATGCTGTCTCAGTGTCTTCAGTACGATCCTCAAATGCCTCTGGTGGGTCAGCACATCCGAAGAATATACTAAGACGTCATCCACAAAGATGACCATAAACTGGTCAAAGTAGGTCCTGAACACCCTATTCATCAGGTCCATGAAAGCAACCAGAGCATTCGTCAACCCGAATGGCATAACCAAAAACTCATAATATCCATAATGGGTGCAAAAGGCTGTCTTCTGCACATCTGGCTCACTGATCCACAACTGATAGTATCCAGATCTCAAGTCTATCTTGGAAAACACTGATGCTCCCTGTAACTGATCGAACAAATCATCGATCCTGGGCAATGGATACTTGTTCTTAAGAGTTATCTGGTTCAACATTTGGTAGTCTATACAGAGCCGAAGTGAACCGTCCTTTTTCTTAACAAATAAAACTGATGCTCCCCAAGGTGAAATAATGGGACAAATAAATCCCTTATCCATCAGTTCCTACAGCTGATTCCGGAGCTCCCTCAATTCAGTGGATGCCATCCTATATGGAGCCTTGGAAATAGGATCTGATCTCGACACCAAATCAATCACAAATTCCACTTCTCGGTATGGTGGCATTCCGGGCAATTCCTCTAGAAAAACATCAGGATATTCTTGCACCATCAGCAAATCCTGAATTTTAACCACTAGCGAAGTAGAAACAGTCACACAGGCCAAATAACCCACACTGCCTCTTACAAAATGATGGTAGGCCTTGACAACAGATAACACTTTTCTGGGCTTACCCGGTCTGGTGCCTTGTACCACACACTAGCCTTGGCCTGGACACTCTACCAGAACCCTTCTTTTGGCACAATCTATCACGGCTAAATGCTGTGCTAGCCAATCCATTCCCAGGATAACATCATAATCCTGCATGTCCATCAAAATCAAGCTGGCCTGAAAATTCCTGTCTCCCAACTGAACATCCACTAGTCTTAGATACCTCCATGCTAGACTGTGTTATCCCAATGGAGTAACTACATCTAGGTGGAATGCCAATCTAGCTGGCCTAGTCCCGATCTTAGTAGCAAGTGACTCAAAGACAAAAGAAAATGAACTCCTAGAGTCGAATAAGACTCGGGCCATCCGATCAGCTACAAGAAAAGATCCTAACATCAACACATCATAACCATAATCATAATAAAAGATAGTGTCGATCACACATAGGATCCATTATTACAATACAAGATTTAACTCATACAGCCATACTAATTCTCACCTTCTACCACATCTCCTGATGGACCAGCATCTGGGGCAACAATGGAGAACACTCTCCCCTTGGTAGACTGACGAGGCACATCGTCCGCTAGCTTTGGCTGACTAGGATAGTCCTTCTGATAGTGTCTAGACTTCCCACAATTGTAGCACACTACACTGTCTAAACATCTTTGTCTGTGCCAATACTGCACCGCTACGTGTCCCTTCTTACCACAGATGTGGCAAAGTCCCACCTTCAGGCCATTACTGGATCCCGCGTGGTTGAAAGCCACACTATCTTCTCTACTAGATGTAGGCTGCTCCTTCCATTTCTTCTCAGAGCTTTCAGAACTTCCAAAACTTGGTGCTCTAATGACTGAAGGTCGAGAAACAGAAGGTCGGGAGACAGAAGGTTGAGAGACAGACTTCCTCCCCTTATCCTTCTTAGGATACTCATCCTAGAATAGCCTACGATCATTGTAACACCCTGATCCCGGGCATGCTATCAAAATAAAGTATCACAAGCATAATTACACAAATTACAGAAATACTAAATAACTGTAACTAAGGCTCACCTTCAGGATCACAATGTGCGGCTAGAAGCTCCAATTCCTGCACCGGAACTCAACTGCAAGCGATTTACACCTGAAAACCAAATAGCACGCGTGAGTGACATCTAAGTCACCCAGTACGCGCCCCAAAACATACAAACCACAAAACCAAATAGCACGCGTGAGTGACATCTAAGTCACCCAGTACGCGCCCCAAAACATACAAACCACAAAACCTCGGCAAAACCATAAAACTCATTTCTTATCATTTTTCAAAACTTGGTTTTCTCTTTTTGAAAATCATCCTTTCTTTTTATTAGACAATCACTTGGGAATTCAATCCCAATTCCATACTCTTTTCAAAAGCCATGTCTCTTTTCCTTTCTCAAAACATTTTGGAAATTTATTCCAAAATCACATTTTCTTTCAAAACATTCCTTTACATTTCTTTCAAAAACCTTTGGAATTCATTTTCCAAAACATTTCCATTTTCAATATTTGGGATTTCTTCCCAAAACACACTTTCAAATTCACATTTCTGACCAGATCCAGCCTAAAACACAATGCCCCATTGGGCTCAAAACCAAATCATAAACACTGACTGGCAA
>JAMKQA010034444.1:0-15053 GCA_024699735.1 Posidonia australis | reverse complement strand
ATATATATATATATATATATATATGTATATATATATATTAATCTTGGGGGGGATAAACATAATGGCATAAATTATTAGGATAATCATTAGAATGGTCTAGGGTTTGCCTAAAACGAATTAGCAAGATTCCAGCTGGGGTATGGGTAGAATAAAAGATGAAATGATTTAGAAATAGTAGATTCTTTCCCTAGATAGTTTAAACTGGACTTTAGGGAAAATGATAGTGTCCCTAGGACTAGGATTTGTGTGGTTTTGTGTGCAATGCACTGAATGGAGTATTCAGTGGCACTGTTCCAGGTGTTTGAGCCAATCTGGCTGTGCTCCCAAGGAACACGAGCCAGTAGGTGCCTTACACTTAGCGCTAGAGCGTGTGAGTTCTAGTTGTGTTTGCTTTGCTGTTGGTGTTTTCTTGGGTTGTGGTTGTGGGTTGAGCGTAGTGCTCGTGAACCTAGACACTCCCAAGGTGCTTTTGCCTAGGCCTGACAGGAGAGTTGTCGTGGTTGTGTTTTGTTTGTAGTTTCTTGACCTTTAGTTTCTGTCCCGTTGTTGGGCACAATGTTGCTTGAGTTTTATAGGACATTTAATGGTTTTGAAAAGGTTTTCAAAAAAGAGAGTTTTGGAAAGAGAAAAGTACAGATTTGGAAATGGATTTAGAAAGAGTTTTCCGATGCTTTCTGTTTGCGTTGGGGACCAACTAACTAAGGCGAGTGTTCATCGGGTCCTGGAGGTATGACACTCCTTGACTGTCGTTCGTGGAGCCGAGGTTGAGGTCTGCGGGTTGAGGTGTTTCGTGGCATGACAGGGAGGTATGATACTCCTGCTGTCGCTGTGAGCATTGAGGCTCGGGTGTTGTCAGGTGTGGAGGTATGAGACTCCTTCTTGAGCACCGTGTGGAGGGCGTCATAAGGAGATGCACCTTGTGGTGGCCAGTGTAGGTGGGACGTGCGTCCCATAGCTGGTAGCGTTTTGAGAGACAGGACTGCCTTCCCAAGGAGGAGTTGGCTTTGTTGAGGGTTCTCCAGGTGAGAGAATCGCGGGACAGTGATCGCTCCTACACAGGGTGGCTTCACCGTGGTAGTGCAGACACTGTGGTCACTCCTCAGTAGACTGCTTGTGGCCAGTGTTGTCTGTTTGGCGCTGGGTAGTTCGACACACTGTTTGTGCTTGTGTTTGTGTGGAGTCCTGGTTGGGAAAATCAGGCTCTGGGCCTATTAGAGGCCGTGGTTTTGGTACCTGTTGACGCGCAGTGTTTGGGAGCAGTGGCTCCGTGGCTTGGTGTGTGTTTGGGTCTGGAGAGGACCATGTTGTACAGAGCAGAGTCTCTGTAGTTGTGCTATTGGTGTTGTTTTGGACTTGAGTTGGCGAGAGTAGCTTTCTCCGGCTTGCTTAAAAGATTTTAAAAAATGCACGCACATGGTTTTGCAATGGAAAAGAAAAGAATGGTTTTAAAGGCATGGTTTTGTGATTTTGTGGCTGTCAGGCAGTGGTAAACTGCTTGGTTTGGTGTTGCGGCATCTGAGAGGGATGTCAGTGCTTATGTACTGGGTATCGGTGGATTGCCCTTTTTGCTTGTCGACATCCAGGTGTGATGCCTGTGCTTGGTTGCCCTCGACATAGGTTGTCGAGTTGTAGGTGTGGTGCGTGCTGGGTGACCGTTGAGTGTTCACTCACATATGCTTTGTTTTGTGTGTTTTTGGCAGGTGCAGGATAGTAGCTGTTGGTTACTACTGCATATAGGAGGAGTCATGCCACCACACATCAGAGATCCAGGTGAGTGTTAGTTTAGTTTTTTCTGTAGTTTATTAGTTTTATTTCCTGTTGAGAGCACTTAGCCTTAGTTATATCATTAGTGTAATTGTTGGTTAATAATAAAGATAAAACAAATAATTAAATGAAATTTGTAGCTAGGTTTTTTAGTAGTGACTTGGGGGTCGTTACATTTCACTACAATGTCATTTTTTGAGACAGGTACTACTAAGTTTCTTAAGGAAGTAGAGTTTGGGGCGATGATAAGAGTAGAGATATTGCATTTGAAGAGGGATTTATTTCTCTTTCTATAGTTGCTATTGACGATGATCAATAATTAATTTTTAACATTGTTCAAGATGCAAATCTAAAGCAAGACATTATTGATCCTCTTCCCATTCAAGAAGAACAAATTCAACTCCCTTAAGAGCCAATGCTACTTAGGAAGTGTGGATATCTCATTTTCGCATTTCCCAGAATTCACTTAGGATAGGAACCCTTGAGGCATCCCAAATCACATGGTTAAGGATCTCTAACCCCTTTCCCATATTTTCCCACGAAATTTCTAAAGTTTTTCGGATTTTATTGCATCCCTATGGAATAAGATAAAAGACAAGAGAGTAAACTGTAAAAGACCATGATGTTGCTTTTTTGATAGGCAACAAGACTTGTCACCACTTCAAATGGCAACTAGTTTATCAGGCGTCATGTCCATAAGCGACACAAATCCTGGCACTCTCTCCTTAAATAATCTGTCATCTAAGCTTTAATATAACATATGGGATATTTATAAATGTTATCATGATTTTTCTCATAATTATTATAATTTCAATAATTTTCTAACATTTGAATGCTAAATAATTCTAGAAAATTATTGAAATTTGGATGACATGATAATTAAGATTACTTATCTTTATTTTTACCAAAAATGAGATTTTATGATAAGTTATCAGATTTTAATGTTATAGCTTATATTTAATTCATGATAATGGTAAAAAATAAAGATAAAATCCAAAATATCCAAGTGATTGCCAATCTATTTTAAATCAAATATATCATTGATTTTAATTGAATTTTCCCTTAATTATTAAAGATTTGATTTTCAAATCCAATTTACTTAACATTTTAATGGATTTTGAATTTGAAAATTAATTTAAAATATCTTTCAATTACAAGTATGATTTTTCAGAATTGATTTGGTCAATATTTGATAATAGATTCATAATAGATATTTTTTGATCTTAATTTTTCAAAAAATGCTTTCTTGGTAGCTCAATGCGACATACATCAACGATTGGCCTACGTAGCAAATTTCATTGCCTTTTGGATGCTGATTTACCACGTAAAGTCAAAAACAGAATATCTAGGTGTGACCATGCCGGTGGATCCTGCACGCTCTCCTCTACCAGGTGCGTGGAAGCACTCGAGGAGTCCCGATACGGTCACGGCGAAGATGGTGAATCCGGAGAAGAAGACTAGACTCGGAAACACCAAGGGAAGATAAGAAAGAGTAAGGAAAGGACTCACCACCAAATCTTTTAATGGAAAGACGAGAAAAACCAAACACGCAAAAAAACCAAGAAGCAAACAAGATGCAGAAAACATGTGTGCTCCGTGCTTAATAGATATAATGCTTAAATGAATGCGGGCCAGAGAAAGGGTAAGAATTCTGGTTACGCATGAGGAAGGGGTTAGGTACCCCCATGCGCTTGAGAAACTCGGTCTTTCTAGGTTTCCTACTTGCCAATGGTCTATGAGTGTGTGTTTGCCTATTCTGAATGTTCATGCTAAAGATGACTTGAAAACATGCCAAATCAAAGAAAAGAAATGAAATACAGGGAAAAAGTTAATCCAAGGGACAAATATAGGCATTGAGAATGCTGCTTTACTGCACGCCCTTGGGCGATGAGGAAAATCGTGAAAATCGAGAAATTCCCGAAAAACGTCTCGCAAATCAGCGGAAATTCGAAAAAATCTGAGAAAATCAAATTGGCGAAAATAATCCTCTTTTGTGACAATGTTGGCTTTGTTAAGCCTTTTACTGTACGCCCTTGGGTGATAGAAGTCAAATCAAGTCAAAAGATAGTGAAATAGGAAAAAATCCGGGAAACGATGAGAAAACCAAACTTAAAATATGTTAGAAATGTGTGCACAAAGAAAGGAAGAAGTCACGAGAAAATATATATGAAAAAGTGCAACAGAATGTACAAAATGCATACAAGAGTCTGAAAATGAAAATTCTAGGGGCCTTTGTGCAAAAAACCTAAATTCTGAATGAAAACTGAATTTTGAAGCTAAATCATCAAAAATACATAGAAAAATACATTTCATGAAATTTTGAAGAAATTTGGAGTCGAAAGTGCAAATCTGTGCATTTCTAACCAAATTGAAAATTCCTAGGGGTCAAAATGCAATTCTGCCATTAAAACATGCATTTCATGCATTTCTGTAGAAATTCAGGGTAAAATATGCAAGAAAGGAATCCATGTTTGAAAACAAAAAGTTTCAGGGGCAATTCAGTAATTTTACCCTAGAAAACATGCATTCAGTGCGAAATCAAAAAAGTTCAGGGGTTAAAATGCAATTAAAACCACATTTGTGCAGATATTTGAGTTCTCAAGGTTCGCCTTGCAATTTTAACAAAGAAATATGCATTTAGAAAAAATTTGGAGAAGTTCAGGGTTCTAAATGCAATTTGAACAGAGAAACATGCATTCAGAATGATTTTTATGAAACTTAGGGGTTTTTGTCTAATTTTTAAGCCTGGAAAACATTATTAGGGAAGCTCAGGGGACACATTGTAATATTTTCAGTTAAAACTTTATTCAAACGATTTAAAGAAAAATGTGTAGGGACCTAACTGTAAGAGAAAGGACCTACTTGCAATAAAAAAGGACCTAAATGAAAGTTAACAAAAGTTACAGAAGTTTTTTTAAAAGAAAATTATTTTCCATTTTTAAAAGTGAAAAAAAGAAACGACGGACTCTTGCCGTCGACGACCGTCAGAGGGACACTCAGAAGCTATCCCATGGCCTGATCCCACGGGAAGCAAGAAGAGGAGGAGAAAAAGAGATCCATCGGTTTGGATCAAGGAGCGACGGTCGGAGGAGGCTGCCCGCCTCCTTTGCCGTCGCGACACTCCGGTGACAGTGTCGGAGAAGATAGGGGCTACTGGAGGTCACAGTGCGGCGTCTCTGGGCTTCAGGAGGCACGGGAGAGCGGCGAGGTTCATTCCCTTTCCATCAGGGGGCCAAAATGGTGGAAGATCACGCAATGTGGGTT
Organism: Posidonia australis; assembly: GCA_024699735.1. Classification (NCBI taxonomy): domain Eukaryota; kingdom Viridiplantae; phylum Streptophyta; class Magnoliopsida; order Alismatales; family Posidoniaceae; genus Posidonia; species Posidonia australis. Next base: position 10,025 of record JAMKQA010034444.1, on the reverse strand, counting down.
CCGCTGACCGTCTCTGTCATCTTCTCCGGGGAGCGTGGTTGCGGGAGTGATCCAGGGCTCGAGAAGAGGTCCAGGCTGCTCTGAAGCATAGGAGGAGTGTCGTGAGCGTTTCTGGATGATCGGAGAAGCACGGCGAGGCTGGAGGCTCGCGTTCCTTCTCTGGCTCTGATCGTCTTCTCCAGCTACGACAACCTGGGGCGACTCCGGTGATCTTCTGGTGGAGGCTTCCGCAGCTACTGGAGCGGGGATTTAAGGGGTGGAGAAGCAAGAGGGAGGCCAGGAGAGGAGAACCTAAGCTTCTAGGTCCAGGGACAAGCCCTAGACCAACTCCCCCACCTAGGCCACTGGAAAACGACTCCGGCGAGGCCCGAGGCCTGATCCCGACCAAAGGAGGCCTCTAGCCCTGTTGAAATCGATCAAGGAAGGCACAGGGAGACCTAGGGCAGCACTTATAATGAGAATTGAGGTCATAAGAGTGTGTACCTGGTCTAGCAGCAAAATGGATGATCGAAACTGGCTGAGGGAGGAACTCGGGCAGGCTAGCGAGCTCGAGATTGCCACGGGAGGAATGCTCTGAGCTCCGGGATCTCTCCTCTCTCCTCTTCTCTTGCTCCCTCGCTCTCCTCTTCCCATTATAGGTAAACCCATAACAACACGCTGTAACAACCCATAACAGAACCCGACAAAAACCCAACGACCAACCTCCCGTAACAAACCAGCGATTCCCTTAACAACCAGCATCTCGTAAGCACCATGTTGTCCCCCACGCACCTCCATCTTGCCTGCCCGCGCGTCGACAGTGATCAACGGTTGTCCGAGCTCGCGATGATGCATCCGATGGCATTGGTTCGTGGAGGGTTCGAGCCTGTTTGCTGCTGGTCTTCCACGCATTACGTAGACTACATGTGTTGATGAGGTTGTTGGGTGAGGAGTGGGTGTTGTTAAAGTTGATGATGGCTGGCTGTGGTGATGAGAAGGGCTGAAGGAGTGGCTGTTGGGTTGGAAGAAGAAGAAGAAAATGGGTTGAGGTGTTGTGGACTTCATGGGCCTAAGTGGAGAAATGGGCTGGAGCATTGTGGGCCTTCATGGGCCTAAGTAGGTTTTATGGGCCTTGATGGGCTTTGGTGGATTGCTTGGGCTTTGATGGACTTAACGGGCCTTCATGGACTTTAGTGGGCTTCATGGGCCTTGATGGGCTTTGGTGGGCTTAATGGGCTTTGCGCATGTCTAGTGCGACTGCATGTTGCGCCTAAGAGGTGTGCCAGATAGGTGCGCCTAAGAGGTGTGCCTGTCTGGTGCGCCTGTCTGGTGCTCTAGACAGGTGCGCCTGCATGGTCTCGGATCACGACTCAGACCATTTACTGTTGGGTTTGGTGTTCCTTGAGTTTGGAATTAAACTAGGGTTCGAGCCCAACTACCACAATTCCAGCCTGCAGACCTGCAAAATTGGGGTGTCTACACTAAGTTGATCGCCACTCCAAGTGGCAACTGGATGATTCTATTGCCTAGTCAACTGATGACAAGATCATATCTCGATTTTTTGCCATTTTAAGAGCATTTCATCTTGACCCTTGATCTATATCTCGTCTTTGACGAGATCTCCAATCCCCAAACTCTATAAATAGACTCCTAGGTCAAGAGTTTGAAGGAGAGGCACATCAAAATCTTAAGGAGCTATCTTCATGCCCTACAGAGGAGAGAAATCTGAGAGAGAGAGAGAGCTTTAACCCCTCTTCCATGTCTAATCGTCCTGTCAAAGCTTAGATCCTAGAGATCCAACCTCTTTTCGAAGTCAAAGTGCATTCTTGAAGCTCCATAAACCGGTCTCCACTTCCCCCAACTCCCATGTCAAGGCACCAAGGGTGAAGGAAGCATCTTCCATTTTTCTATCATTATTTTTATCATAAAACTTTGTATTCATAACTACCCATGGTATATGCATGCAGGGACAACCCCTAGTTAGTATTTAGTAACATGTTTACGTTTTTCTGTAGTTATCTTTTTGTTATTTGTTTACTACACCTAGTTTAATTCACTTTTTTTTTTCTTATTTGCCTTAAAGGGAAGGATATTACATGAGCACGATGACGTCATTGGGCAACATCCTGTCGCCAATCCAGTGAACCGAGAACCCACATCATTACAACCTTCACACTTCTGCCAGGTACCTTGCTAACCGGCGAAAGCAAATCGGTAAGTGGCGATCATAAAGTGTTATCAAAGTGAGTGGACACAGCGACAATTCTACATCAACACTCCTAAAAATCCATCCACAGGAAGTCCACTAGAGAGAAGAGAAGTGCGATTTCAGATGATGATGTGGTATTTCTCCAAGAACATCAAGTTGATAATGATTTGATGGATGATAATCCAATCAAAGTCCATCAAGTAATCAATAATTTTGACCCTCAAAAGTTAATAGATGCCATGAATGATGAATTTAAATCCATGAAAGATAATGAAATTTGGGAACTTGTACCATTGTCTGAAGACGCGAAGCTCATTGGTTACAAATGGATATTTAAGACTAAGAGGAATTTGCAGAGTAATGTGAAAAGATATAAAGCTCGTCTTGTTGCTAAAGATTTTACTCAAAAGGAAGGCATTGACTATAAAGAGACTTTCTCTTCGATTTTATTGAAAAACTTTTTTCAAATTATTATGACATTGGTTGCTCATTTTGACCTTGAGCTACACCAAATGGACGTAAAAACAACGTTTCTCAATGATGACATTAGTGAAACGATCTATATAATGCAACTAGAACATTTTGCATTAAATGACTCAAAGAAAACAGTTTGCAAACTTAAGAAGTTCATTTATAGTTTAAAACAAACATCCCATCAATAGTATCACAAATTTCATCAAGTTGTCATTTTGTTCGGTTTTGAGGTGAATTTGGTAGATAATTGTGTATATCATAAGTTTAATGTGAGTAAATATATTTTTCTAGTCTTATTTGTTGATGACATACTTCTTACCACTAATGATATGGACTTACTTATAAAGACCAAGAAATTTTTCTCAAACAAATTTGAGATGAAATATTTTGGTGAAACTTATTTTATATTAGGAATCCAAATACTTCAAGATCATTTTTAAGGTATTCTTGGATTATCTCAAAAAAATTATATTGAAAAAGTCCTTAATATGTATGTCATGAGTGGATACAAGTCAAAAAATACCCTTGTGGCTAAGAGAGACAAGTTTAGTCTCAAACAATGCCCTAAGAATGATTTTGAGCATAAAGAAATGCAGAAAATTCCATATGCTTCGGTAGTTGGGAGTTTTATGTATATTTAGATTTGTACAACTCCAAATTTCGCGCACATTGTTGACATGTTAGGTAGATAAAGCAATCCAGGTGTGGATCACTAAAAAGCTGTTAAGCGGATCATGTGGTATTTGCAAAGAATAAAAGACTTTGCACTTATATATAGGAAATTAGATTAATTAGAGATCATTAGATATTCTAACTCCAATTTTGTTGGATGTCAAAATAGTCATAGACTCACTTTAGGTTATATGTACTTAATAGCAGGAGGAGCTATATCATGGAAAAGTATTAAGCAAACACTTACAGTTCGTTCTACTTTGGCAGATGAGTACATAACATGCTATGAGGTATCCAATCAGGGAATATGGTTAAGGAATTTTATCACGGATGTACAGATTGTAAATGAAATTGAAAGACTGATTAAGTTATGTTGTGATAATAAATCAATGGTGCTTTATTTTAATAACAACAGTAGCTCATCAAAGTTTAAACATATAGACATTAAGTTCCTGACTGTGAAAGAAAAAATCCAAAATAGTCAACTATTTGTAAAGCATATTAGGACAAACTTCATGATTGTAGATCAGCTTACTAAAGGAGTACCACCTATGGTCTTTCATGAGCATATTGCTTATATAAGTGTTGTATCATTTGATGATGTATCGGTTTAGTAGGAGTTTGTATTTAGATACTTTGTTGTTATAGACATTGTTTTCTGTAGAAATAAAGTTTTAGGTTATTTACATTCTGAATATTTATGATAATCTCACTAAAGTTTGGACAAGTTGGATATAGACATATTTAGATCACTTGCCTAAATTACATGCTACACATCTATACTTGATCTATGTCGTTGGTTCTATTAGCTTTAGTGACTATTGTGGGTTGAATTACGTCTAAAGTAATGAAAACTTCTTTGATCTTATGTTTGTACAATTCATGGATCGGATTGTAAGATGTCTGTGTTAAAATAGTTATTTGAAGCTGCCCATGAAGTTTTAATACTTTAATTGTTAATTTTATGTGTGACTCAAGTGAGAGATTGTTGGGTTAAATCCAGCAATATAAAATTAATTAAAGTATTATAGACTATTTTCTGAGTTGGCTCATTATTGTGATTTATTTGGTTTTTTTTTTTTTTGAGTTGATTCAATTAGTATCTTAAGTGATGTAGGTTAATATGTGTAGAGACCATTAAGGCATTTTTCTATATGTTGATGGGTCGAATTGGAAATCTACAATATTATAGATTTCTATATATTGGGGTTATGGTTCCCAAATCCTAAGTTTTTTTGGTCTCCCTTCTCTCTCACCTCTATCTAGAGAAAGAGTAAAAAAGAGAGGAACTTGGTGGTTTAGAAGACCAGATCTAAACAGAAAAGCAAGGATTACTATATGGATTCAAATACACTTTTGCATATACATTTTATTTATGATGAATATAACATGAATAGATATTAAAAAATTGAGTTTTAATATATAAAATTCGTGTATTTTTTGAGATCTATTTTTAACAATATGTTGATATAACGTTGATCATGATTTGAATGATAAGATATTAAATATATTTAATATCAATTTAAATCAAAGTATAATTAAATCTCATGTCATTTAATATCATTATTCTCGTATCATTTGGTATCATACTTGGATTATTCAATTCACAATATTCTAGTATCATTCAATTCGTATTATTTGACTTCATCCTTCTATTTTTGACTTCATTATTGTATTAGTTAGCATTAATCTTTGTATTATGTCGGTAGGTGATGTTAAAGCTCACATAAATGTCATGAAAAGATTTGATATGTATCAATCACAATAGTAGAGATTTGAGGACTATTCTACTCCATTTGCAACTTTTTTCTGTTTAATTGTTTGTTGTCTATAAAATCATAATTTCCTACTTAAGAAAGTTTAACATTTTTTCATCATGGAAAATAAATTATAAACATATTTTTCCCACTTATTGATTGGCATTTCATGGTTTTCCTTTTAGGCAGTGAAACTCTACTTTGGGATATCTTTGGACGTGCACTTTAAGGGGAAAAAAATGATGAAGCTAGATGAAACTAAAAAAATCTACTTTTGTTATATTACTAGTAATTTTTTGAAATTACATAGGTAAATATTTGTGATTTAATTATCTAATATAAAATTTTCCAACTTCCCATATATATATATATATATATATAAGTTAATGCTCATGTATTTAAATGTTTGTTATTTTCAAATTCAAAGATATATTGTTATTCAAGATATTTTAGTGATCAATATGGTTTGAATTTATTGTTTGAAAATATTTTAGTTTGTTGTCGTTTTAATGGAATGGCTGTTGTAGGTATAACAAATATTTATTTAAATAAAATCGATTCCAGCCAAAAACAGACGTCTGTTAGCAAAGAACAGTAACACAGTGGTTTTTTGGATGTCTATTGGAGTGGTTCTTTCAACATAGAGTTTAAATAGAAGTCTGTTACATGTCGCAGATGCCAACCTAAGATATTTCAACAGCTATTTTTTTACAGGCTATATAAAAGCATCTAAAGGTCCGTTTGATAAAACTTTTGGATAGCTTTTGAGTATATAACTTTTTTCTAAAAGCTATAATGGTCTAATAGTTCTACTAAACATTACTAGCTTCTCAGAAGTATATAACTTTTGAAACAGTGATTCCTTTATATTTTCAAAAGTTGGAGTATGACAGCTTCTAGCTAGAAGCTAGCTTCTACACTTGGATTTAGAAGTTGAAGCTCTACCAAACGAAGCCTAAGATTTTTGAAGACAAGAGACTCCATATGTTTTTTTACCTCTTCAAGTCTTTTAAGATCACCATAGACTCCATTTCTGTTGTAATCAATTGATCTTCAATTTCTCAATTTTTTATTATAAGAAAAAGTGTGCTTGAATTTTTCTCTGTGTGAAGAATTCAGTGATAGGTATAAAATGGGTATTTCTCCGCCCTTTTAAGGTAGAAGAATAGTAAAACTTCACGAGGCAGTGGTACATAGAGACTGGAGTAAGATAGAGTCCAAACCAGTATAAATCTCTGTTTATGTTTTTGTAAGTGATCTTTGTGGTGAATGTTTTATTACTAAACAACACCACATTGGAGGATCATTCCAATAAATATTTTTTTTCATTATTGCAATAATATGTTGAAAACATAGAACATCTTTATATGATGCAAAAACAGTAGTAATTTTAATAAGATTAGGTAAAAGATGAGAACTAGTATGATAATATAATCCAAACAAGTTTTAGTAGTAGAATAAAAAGATTTTAAAAATTTATGAATTATAATACAATTATTCTAATCATTATCATTTAAACAATCATTTTATGTTTCATTGTAATTCATTGTAATGAAGGTACTATAAAGTAAACATGAACTTAACATATCATATATTGAATTTCAGCCATATTAAACATACATTTTAAATTTCCTATGTTTGTGTAATGGCCCAAATTTGGAAGTGATGTTTTGGTCAGATAATTTAGGTGAGATTCAGGTGTGTTGGGTGCTAGGGGCTCCAGTGCCCAATATTCGACATGTCTTCAATAGTGTATTACACTTAGATTGTGGGTTTTTGGCTCATTAGTATTGTGTGATTCTGTGCTATGTCGGCCATCGTAGGAATTTTGTAGGTTTGTTCTGGACCATGGAGTTTGGTTGGTGTACTTAGGTGGCTGGTCTCTGCTGGCGTCAGCCACGTAGACACGGAAAGTCTCATGGTTTGATCTCGTGCTGTGACTTCCTTCCCTTCTTTCTTTCCTTTCTCTCTCTTTTCTCTCTTGGGCTCCACTCCTTCCTTCCCTTCCTCTCTTCCTTATTCTTCTTCTTCTTCTTCACAACACGAGTGAGGGAGAGAGAGGGAGAATGAGAGAGACAAGAGAGGATAAAGAGAGGATAGAGAGAGAGAGAGAGAGGACCGGAGGAGGGGAGATGTCGCCGTCGTCGTCACGTGGAGGAGGAGAGGTGCTGCTTGTGGCCAAGGATGGGGAGATGCGTTGTTGTTCGTTGCACCTTCGGTGGAAGTACGCATCTCGTAGGCTTCTTTTTTGTTCCAATTTTGAATCATAGGTGCATGGTAATGTACTTGTAATTGTAGTAATTTTTATAAAATTTATTATGCATTTGTGGATAGTGCCTCCTTTGTGTTTTCTGTTGATTTCTTGAAATCCGCTTTATGGATCTCTATGTTGCCTGTCTGGTTTGGAAGATCTCATTGAGATTTTCATTTTGATATATGACTTGCTTAGTTTGTGTAGGTGTTTGCAGGGTTAGGACTTTGGGTCTCCTTTTTGAGTGCCTTGGGTTTGTCTGGTTTGGTACGTTGATCTATTATGGCAAACCGTTTTGGACTTTTAGGATGTCTCCTTGACCTCTGTTTCGGTCGACCGTATTTATTCGATCTACTGAATTGGGTCTTGGGTGTTGACACAGCACTTGGTAAAGTCGACTGGCTGGAAACGATATACCGGGTCAAGGGATTTTAGTTGATCGATCCCTTTTTTGTCTGCCGAATTAGTCTCTTAAGGCCTAGTTCGGCGGAATGTTTTGGTTCAGTTTGCCGAACCAAACCTGGACCACTGCACTTGGTTTTGTTGCATTGATTAGTATGTGTGTGTGTGTGTGTGTCTATATATACATAAATCTTGGGTAATAAGTATAATGGCATACATGGCTAAGATAACTATTAGAATGATTGTAGGGTTTGCCTAAAATGAATTAGCAAGAGATCATTTGAGATATGGGTAGAGTAAAAGATGATATAATTTAAAAATAATAGGCCTTCCTCAGATGATTTAGACTGGACTTTAGGGATCATGATAGCATCCCTAGGTCTAGGGTTTGTGTAGTTTTTGTGTGTGGTGTACTGAATGGAGTATTCAGTAGCACTGTTCTAGGCGTTGGAGCTGATTTAGCTGTACTCCCGAGGGACACAAGCCAGTAGGTGTTTTACACTTAAGAGCCAGTAACTGTTTTGATCGTGGTTGTTCTGGGTGAGCTTGACACTGAGAGGACACTTTTGTTGGTATTTTCTTGTATAATGGTCATGATGGGTTGAGTGTGGTGCCTGTGAACATAGACGCTCCCAAAGTGTGCTTGTTTGGGCTTGAGAGGGGAGCTGTCGAGGCTGTGTTTTGCTTATGGTTTCTAGACCTTTGGTTTCCATGTCACTATTGGATAGTGTTTTGCAAGTTTTAAAAGATATTTAATAGTTTTTGAAATGATTTTCCAAAAAGTGAGTTTTGGAAAGAGAAAAGCACAGATTTGAAAATAGTTTGGAAATAGTTTTTCAGTACTTTCTGTTTACATTGAGTCAAGAGACCTGAGGCTACGGTTCGTCGAGTCTTGGAGATATGACACTCCTTAACTGTCGTTTCGAAGCTAAGGTTGAGGTTTGCGAGTTGAGATGTTTTGTGGCACGACGGAGAGGTATGATACTCTTATTGTCGCCGTGAGCATTGAGGCTCGAATGTTGTCAGGTGTGGAGGTACAAGACTCCTTCCTGAGTACCATGTGGAGGACGCTGTGTGGAGGTGGACCCTATGTTGGTCAAAGCTGGTGCGATGTGTGCCCTGTTGTTTATAGCGTTCGGAGAGACAGGATTGTTTTTTTAGGAGGGGTTGACATTGTAAGGGCTCTCTAGGAGAGAGAATCACGGGACGGTGTCGCTCCTGCACAGAGTAGTATCACTATGGCAATACAGACACCATTGGTCATGTTTTGATAGATTGCTTGTGGCCAGTGTTGTCTACTTGACGCTAGGCAGTTCGACACACTATTTGTCTTTGTGGTTTGTGCGAAATCCTAGTTCAGGAAATCGGCTCTGGGCAAAAATATGTATAATATGCCAAAGTCGGCAAAGTCACGACAAAAATAAAATAATGCAAAATACAGGAGTCGCTACCTAGTCTATTCAAATGGAAGACAAGGAAAACCATATAACATGAAAATCACGCAAAACAATAAAAGAAAAGTCTTCGTAAACCAGAAATGCGGGTAAGGATCCCTATTACGTACAAGGAAGGTGTTAGGCACCCTCGTACGTCCGATAAATCGGTCTTCTATTGGTTTCTCTTTTGCTTATGGAATGTCGGCTTTGCAGCCTTTAATGTACGCCCAAGGGCGATATGCCATGCCATGCTTATATGTGGTGTCTAAAGTATAGGTGCATAATGTGCAGGGGTGTGTCCTAATGCTCAGAAATATCGCTTGTATGCTGGGTCAAGTGTTGGTGCAATAATATTGCACAATAAGATCAAAGATCTAATATCTTGAGCGATTTATCATCCTTGCTTGCTACATGTCTAATGCAATCTAAAATGCAGGAAAATTGCTGAAAACAAAGGTGTGCCTTCCTAATGCATCAAGGAAGAAAACCAAAGGAAAACCCAGAAGCAAATCAGGTCGAGAAAGCAAGCAAAGAAACATCAAAACATGCTGTGTGCTACTGAAAACAGGCTAATGTGCCTGTTTGGTGCGCCAGACTAGTGCGTCAGTCTGGTGCGCCACCTATGTGCGTCTAGGTGGGCCAGGAAAACATGCTGAGGGAAAACAAAAAGGCACACAAAACCAAAAAAACATCAGAGGGTGCACTCTGGAAAAGTATGCAGTAGAATCATTCTGTAAAACTTGGAAGAAACATGTATTAAAAGTGCAAGAAATGCAAATGCAATGACCTTGTGCTCAAGGGCTGGTAGCCTCACACAAGGTCTCACCTATTTAAACTAGATGAAG
>JAMKQA010034443.1:0-12983 GCA_024699735.1 Posidonia australis | reverse complement strand
TTTTAAATGATGTTTTGGGCTAGGAAATTAGATGAAATGATTGATTTTCTCCAGTGTTGAGAATAAAGGCTTTGAAAAAGCATGAGATTTTGAAAGGAAAGAAAAGAAAAGGTTTGAAAAGCATTGCTTTACGAGTTTTGAGAATTGCAAATAAAGGTTTTTGAAAATGATGCTTTCTGGCGAGGTTTTATGTGCTTTTAGTGTTGTTTTGGGGCACGTACTGGGTGACCTTCCCGTCACTCACGCGTGTACTTTCTTGTTCCCTTGTTTCAGGTGCTAGGGTGTTGGAGCAGTTCTAGTCTGGTGCATTTGTTCGAGCCACGTTTGCCGCACACAGGTCTGGGTGGTTAGCTTTATTTGTTTAATATTGCTGCATTGTTGCTTTTAATTAAGCTTGGGTAGTTCTCCTACTGTTGTGTAGCACCGGGGTGTTACATCGGCAAACAAAAGTTGAGGAGGTTGAGAAGATTTGATGGTTCGTCGAGAAAAGAGTAGCTTAGTAGCCTTGCTAAGAGGACAAATGTGACATTTACTTTTCTTGAGCGAAGAAAGGGTGTGGGCTAGTATAGCACCTTTTGAAATAAGGCATCGTAACACAGAGAAGGATGGATGCCCTAAGTGGACATGCCATGTTGAAGCTGGAAGACGAGTACCATAAAGAGTGAAATAGAGGCCTTGACAAGTAATCGGAGAGGCACCCATAACCTTGTACACACCATCAAAACTATGGCCATTCAGTTGTCTTTGCCTTGTTATCTTGTCCTTAATCACAAAATCATTTTCATCCTTAAGAAATATACAACCACTATCTCGAGCAAACTTTTGAATGGATAACAAGTTTTTGGCTAACGATGACACATACAGCACATTGTAGAGAGGAAAAGAATCGGACAATGTTTGGAGCAAAGAATGCCCAGTTTGTGAGATGGATGATGTGTTCATTTTAATTAACCGCAAGTGCACAACGTTCAGAGTAGTACGTCGATAAATACAGGTCGATCCCACAGAGAAAAGTGTTTAAGAAACAAAGATTTATTATCGATTATTGAAAAAAAGAATAGAGAGAGTTGATAATGTATTATATCTAAAGTTAATTAAAAGGAATGAATCACAAAGAGACTATCAATAATAAAAGCATATCTAGGGTTTCTATTCATTAGATCATAGTGGATCATGTAAATATCTAATTCATCTCATCTTTTGTAACAAGTTCTAATTATCACGGATTATTGTTAAACAAGAATAATGCATAATGGTGAAACACTTACTATGCAATATCAAGATCTAACATGTTAATAACGATAATAAATCATAAAGAAACATGATTCTATAATGATCTATTAAGATGCATGCTAGCATAATATACCATGATAAAATGTTATATACAGCGTTTCTTATTTCTAAACAATAATCATTAAGTATAGATCATGAAAATATGTGATTAACAATAATCTACCGAAATATAATTAAAAAAGTAGATAATAAGAAGGAGACAATCATTATGAAGCATATATAGAAGATGAGATGAGATTAAATGTTACAATCATATCCTAGATCTAACTTCAAGAAGATGTAAAGAGAGATTTAGCTTGGCATGATAACATAAAACATTAAAATAAAAGGGGAAGAAGGAGAAATAGAAGACATAATTAAAAAATGACTTTTTTATTGAAAGGAACATAAAATTACGCTGATAATTTTCTAGATCTCCCCAAAATATAAGAAGAGAAAAGAACTTAAAACCTAGATGGGAGCTTCATAGATCTACATAAGAGGTTCTTTTATAGACTTACAAGGACTTGCTTATGTCAGAGACAAATCCGAATACAAAATTTAATTTTGAATTTTAAATATAAGATATTTACAAGTGAGAATCTTATCTAAAGAAGATCAAGTCAAAAGTATCTTGTGGGGGGCACCTAGGAGGCGTTGAATCTGCATCTAGGCGCTTGGGAGACTTTCATGTCATCCATGATCTTCTCTGACTTTTTCTACAGGTTGACTGATATTTTACCAGTATTTAGGCACATGGAAAATGTGTATTTGACTTCCTGATGTAGCTTTAGAATTTTCCATATAAAAGCCTCTTCTTTTCTGACATAATTATTCTTTTCTCTCTTATTTTTCGTATATTCTTTCTAAGTCCTCAAGTTTTGCAAAATTTACACAAAACACCTCGAATAATATTATTTATAAACAAAATAAACAAATATGGAAATAAAATATGTATAAATTATGAGTTAATCATTGGACAACTATTGACTGTTTCCAAAAAGGATAGTATCAGTATCTGTGTAAGGTTGAACATCAGACATCGTTGATAGAGAGGATGTCATATGCTGAGACGCACCAGAGTCCAGATACCAAGTATTGTTGGGGTCCTGTAGTGAAGTATCAATGAGCAAATCAGTCAAGGAGTTAGCAGCAAAAGCGTAATTGCTTCTGTTGACAGAGAACCAGGCTGTATGACCAAGCTTGTTACATATTTGGCATGCCATGCCTGTATTCAAAGGAGGAGGTGTGGGAAGTAAGGGTGGACAAGTAGAGGGAATCGGAAGCGGATAAATGCCAAAAATAGGAGGAGAGAAACCAGGATACTAAATGCCTTGCAGATAATGTGGAATTCGTTGTCCATGACCATGTTGTCGTCCTCGTCCACAATTATTTCTTCCACGGCCACTGTTGTTTGAACGTCCTCCAGATTGAGCAGATGAAGTGGCTGTAAAAGCAACATCAGGGGCCAGAGTAGTAGAAGAGACAGAGAGATGCTTTTGAATGCTGCCTTCCATGAGGAGCAAATAATAAAAATCATCAAAAGATAAGGAAGCATGAAACTGTATGGTAGTGATGAATTCTCTATATTCATGTCCAAGGTCGTGAGCAACATAATCAATTAATTCTGAATCAGGAATCTCAACTCTGGCAGAAGCTAGAGCATTAGCATGAGTTTTAGCTTGTATTAGACAATCTAGCATAAAGATTGATGAGGTCTTCTTGAGATTATGTAAGTTATCTGTTAAGGTGTCAATATGGATTTTGGAGGTCGGAGAAAGACACCGTTCAAGAAGTTGCCAGGCGTCTAAAGGAGTGTGGCATCGTAAGAGTATGGCTTGCACTGAGGTATTAACCATGGCTTTTATCCAGCTAAGAACGAGCTGGTCGACCTTCTTCCAGAAAGTGAATGTGGGATTAGTAGAACCATCATCTAGAGAGGGTGGTGGTGGTGGATGCGAAATGATAGAAGAAAGATTATTGATGTTTAGGATGGTTTGGAATTGATTCATCCAACAGGGGTAAGAGGATTAATCCATGAGAGTCTGGAAATGATGGTTGATGTTGAATGAGGTGGGAAGACAGGAAGGTTTGTTGGGAGGAGAAGAATAGGTAGCGGAGGATGCAACGTCATCCATGATGAGAAGGATCAAGGTTAGGCTGATACCATGTGAGAGAGATAAGAATAGAGCAACGAAAAGGAATGAAACAGGAGAAAGAAAACCACACTAGACCGGTAATCCATTGGTTTGCCATGGGTGCTCTTATAGCCTTTATATAAGAATGGCTGCAGCCAATGATTGGTAGAAAATGTTCTACCAGAATGTTCTATACAGGAGTTTACATATATGCCTTCTAAAACTAACGAGATAGACGTTCGTCTTCAAGTTGCGTTTCTGCATGAGAAACAAAAGATCCTCATCAACTATGATTAATTATGGTACTGCTATATATTGAGTTTTGAGATATATCCAAATGACAATTCTTTGAGATTGGCATCGTCTATGGAACTCGTCTTCCGCATGAAGATGATGTTTCTCAAAAATATCTTAATACAGTGTTTAAACATAAAAAAGGAAAAGAAAAGCGAGGATCATCTTTCTTGATATTCCTTTAAGCAAATCAATGACTCGAGCTGGCAGAAACAACCAAAATCCACTATCACCACTACCATCCCTGCTTGTTTGCATTACCATGTCATTATTACAACACTAACATTAAACGACCAGGGTCATAGCTAAGGCAATAACTTATGTTTTATATTTCAAGTTTACAAAAGGTTCTATGATCCACGAAAATATTGTTACTGTCACTCTTCTTGACCCCAATCCAAGATATCTAAAACCAGGAACCTTGTGACTCAGTACATAGCTCATGCAACATTACAGATTTGACATGTGAAAACAAGTCAGGAGAGCAACAGATGAAAGTAGATTAGAGAAGGAAATCATGCATACGTGAGGCACAGACCTGAAAGGTGAGATTCTTCCTCAGCAGGGCATTGGCCTGCACCAAGAAACTTGCCGGGCTACCAGAAGAATTATCCATATTCCTTTTTTCTGACAAAAGAGATGTTAATTATTCCAAAGGTTTCAATGAAGAAGAAGAATCTTCTGTCTCCGACCAGAGAAAGAACGAAAGGCGTATCGACAATCCTCTTCAAATTTCGCCGGCCAAGCTTTATCCTGTGTGCATGTATAACTTGTAGGACAGTTTTTTCTGAAAGAAGCATGTAGAATAATTATAAGCTGAAAATTTCCTGGCAGTTTCCATTTTGACATTTGGAGATGGCATCTTTACCCGCAGTATCCCAATTAGTGATGCAACAACACAATTTCCATGTACTCATCAACTTTGGGTTGTCTTTTTCCTAGTACCCACAATATCTTTTAATCGAAGGTTCCAAAAATTCAAATTCTGTCTTGATCTATAGCAACCAGTCGTTTATAGAAGTCAGTGCGGTGGTAAAGGTAACACACTACAATTTCAAGATGATGGGAGGTTCTCTGTTAAACTTCTGGTGTTTGGTTTGTTAATCACAGGGTCATTGAATGATGCATGCCTTTTATTTAAATAAAAAAGGGTATCTTCCATGTATTTCCTTGTAACATGAAACATGTTGAGTTTTTGACTTGAAATAACCTGATAGACATTCACACTACTCCAATACAGAAGATTTGTGGATGTTCGTTGCGGACATCTGCTAGTATACTGCTGCAATTCTAATGATTCGTGGACCTTCGTGGGTGCAGTACTGTTTCAACATAAGAGATTAACGGACGTCTACTCCGAACGTCTGCTCCTTTGAAAGATTCAAATCTAAGCTTAAACGGATGTTACTTACGAGAATGTTTATTATAAATGAACTTGTTTTATCCCATATATAAATATATATTCATTTGTTGGGATTTTAGAGTCTTGAAAATCTTACAACCATAGATACATATTGAGAGTCTCTCATGTCGGTGACTCTTTCTAAGATGAGAGTATTTGATATTTTTCTCCGTCAATCTCTTATTCTTGTACTCATCTTAGTTTCTAGTAAAATCTCTCTCTTTCCTCTCTGTTTTGAAGACATTGACTTATTTGATCGAATCTCGTAAATTTTTGTATTTGAGTGTATACTTTTTTATTTGTGGTTTTCTTTATTTCTCTTTTATTGTTTGATTTTTATATATAGTGCTAAAAAGGATTGTTTTCTTAATAAATTGATATCAGAACTTTTGTTGTAGATTTTGATTCAACCATGAATATAATGGCAAAATTTGATATTGAAAAGTACAATTGGAATGTTAACTTCTGTTTGTGGTAAATAAAGATGCGTGTAATTTTATTTCAACAAGAAGTTTCAAAGACATTGAAGGAAAATGATAAGATGCTTCAATCAATCAGTGAAGATAAGGAGGAAATGGATGTAAAAGCTTTGATGAATATACAACTTTGTTGATTAAACGAGGTTCTATAAGAGGTCGTACACGAGAAGACTACAACAAGTTTCTGATTAAAGTTAGAATCTCTTTACATGACCAAAACCCTTGCAAACTAACTACATTTGAAGCGACGATTTTTCATACTCTGTATGGCTAAAAGTACATCCATTAAATCACAATTTAATGATTTCAGTTTGGTCATTATAAACTTAGAAAATATAGATGTGAAGATTAAAGATGAATATCAAACTCTTTTGTTACTACATTTGTTATCGTCCTCTTACAAGCATTTCAGGGAAACTCTTATATATAGCAAAGAAGAAATACCAATAGATGATTTTAATTCTTTTCTTTTCTCGAAAGATTTAATAGACAGGGAGTTAATGGATTCCAATGCCTATGATGGGAAGGCTAAAGTATTGAATGTTAGGAGAAATGAAATTCAATAAGCAAACTGAATGATAAAAGAGAAAAATTCAAAGGAAAGAACAAATTCTATAATTACTGTAAAAAGAAAGGGTGTATCATAGATGATTGTTGGAAGCTTTAGAATATGAAGAAGGACAACCTTAATGGTCAATCGAGTAAGCCCAAGAAGGATTCTATAGAGGTAATTTGTATGGAGGTAGAATATTCAGATCGTGGCTACATCTTTATTGCCACTAACCCATATAGATCGAAAGATGATTAGACGAAGTGTACATACCACATGTCTCCCAATAAGAATTATTTCTTTACCTACAGATCTATTGAAGATGGAGTTGTGCTTATGGTGAATGATTCACAGTTAAAGGTCATTGGGATAGGCACTGTTGACTTGAGGATGCATGATGGGAATAAGGTAACACTGATAAATGTCTAACATGTCCAAATCTAACAAAGAATCTTATCTCTTTTGGCACTTTAGAAGTAAAATGTTGCAAGTATTCGACGGAAGATGAAGTATTGATAGTCACCAAGGATAGCTAGTTTGTTATGTCGACAAAGAGATCGGGAAATCTCTATATCTTGTAGGGAAGTACAGTTACAGGTGTTGCAGCAATGACCATTGCTTTGTCATCAGAGATGGATAGCACTAAGCTATGGCATCTCAGTTTGGGACATATGAGTGAGAAAGGTATGACCATTCTCAATAAAAGAGGACTTATTGATGTTTAGATTGCAAGTAGATTAAATTTCTACGAGCATTGCATTTTTGGTAAGTAAAAATATGTCAATTTTAGTGTAGTTGAGCATAGAACAGTGGCACATTGGATTATATTCATTTTGATTTGTGGGGTCCTTCTCAAGTTCTGTCCAAAGATAGTGTGAGATACATGTTAACATTCAATGATGACTATTCTAGGAAAGCATGGATTTATACTATTAAATCAAAGGGTAAAGTGTTTAAACACTTCAAGCAATGGAAGACACTTATTGAGAAGCAAACTGAGAGAAAAATAAAAAAGCTAACAACTGATCATAATGACGTAGAGTTTTGCTTATCAGAATTTAATGAGTTCTATAAGAATAAAGGCATTGTCAAACCGTACTGTGAAGTATACACTACAATAGAATGGAGTTAGTGCAGTTGAACAGAACCCTTTTAGAGAGAACACGTTGTATGTTGTTGAATGTCGGTTTATCAAAAGATTAATGGACAGAAGTAGTTACTACGATGACATATTTAATCAACTGTTCTCCCTCATCAACCGTAAACAATAAGACACCAGATGAGGTATGGTTTGGCCATCTCTTGATTATTCTAATTTGAATAATTTTAGTTGTCTTGTTATGCACATGTAAATCAAGGGAAATTAGAACCTAGATCTATAAAATACATTTTTGTTGGTTGTACCTCTAGGATGAAGGGATATAGAATATGGTGTTTAGATCCAAAATTACTCAAATTAATTATTGAAAAAAATGTCATATTTAACGAGTTTACTATGTTGACTTCTAAGGAAGATTTTGCTAGTAGTTCTTCTGATATAAGTATAGATGTGGGTACTAACGAGCACATGGAGTTCAAGTTGAATTCACATCATTTAGTATAGCCACATATTGACTATTTTCCTAGTTCTGAAGAAGAAGAGAAAGAAATTGCAATAAAAGTTGACGATTGCTATGTTGACTGTTTTCTTAGTTTTATGAGTCTGTTATGTTAATTTCTAAGGAAGATTTTGTTGATAGTTCTTCAAATATAGGCACAGTTGTAGGTACTAATGAGCAAGTGGAGTTAGAGTTGAATTCACATGATTTAGTACAACCATATATTGATTATTTTCCTAGTTCTGAAGAAGAAGAGGAATAAATTACAGTAGAAGTAAAGGATTGTATTGCAACGAGCTGTGAACGAAGAGTGATCAAGCCACACTTTAGATACATAGAGTTGTGTTTGCACAAGTATTTTGGATAGCTGAGGAGACTTGTGATGCAGGAGACTTGAGAAGTTTTGTAGAAGTTGTTTCATCACAAAAGTTTACTAAATGGTTGATTGCCATGAATGAATAAGAATCAAACATGAGTTTTGGTTACTTCTCTAAAGAGATAAAAAGTTATTGATTGAAAATGGATTTTCAAGAGAAAAAAAGACATATCAGGAGTTACAAATGCAAGGTATAAGGGAAGGCTAGATGCAAAAGGCTTTAGTTAGATAGAAGATATTAATTATAATGATATTTTCTTACCTGTTGTGAAGCACACTTCCATTAGAATTCAACTAGTGTGAATGATTTAGAGTTGGAGAAATTAGATGTGAAAATAGTTTTTTTGCATGGATAATTTAAGGAGCAAATTTATATGCAGTAACTTGAGTGTTTTGCAATTGAAGAAAAGGAAAATCATGTTTGCCTGATGAAGAAATTCTTATATGGATTGAAGCAATTTCTGTGGCAATGATACAAAAGATTCGACTCTTTTATAATTACATAGGGATTTAGCAAGAGTAAATATGATATTTGTGTCTACTTAAGAAAGTTAGATGATGGATCATTCATTTATTTGTTGCTTTATGTTAATGATGTGTTGATTGTAGCCAGAGACAGATTTGAAGTGAATAAATTGAATACTCTACTTGGTGGAGAATTCAAGATAAAATATTTAGGAGTAGCAAAAAAAATTATTGGCATGGAGATACGTAGAGAGCAAAGGACCGAAAAGCTATACTTAAGTCAGAAGAGCTACTTTCTAAAGGTGTTGGAACATTTTGATATGTTAAATGCCAAAAGTGAGAATATTCTATTGGACTTTCATTTCAAGATCTCAGTAGAGTTATGTCCATAAACGGAAAATGAGCATGAGTTCCTTACTCTAGTGCCATTGGTAGTATCATGTGTACTATGATTTGCATACGTTCAGATATTGTCCAAACTGTCAATGTTGTTAGGAGATACATGTTTAATTCAGGTAAAAGACATTGGCAAGCAATGAAATGGATTCTGAGGTACCTATAAGGTACTAGTGGTGTTTGTTTGGAGTTTGAAAGGAGTAAAGATGGTTTGATTGGCTATGTTAATGTAGACTATGCTGGCGACAATGACAAGAGAATATCTACAACAAACTATGTATTTTCTATTGGCAGATGGGCAATTGATTTAAAGGCTTTGTTACAACATACAGTGGCACCATCTACTATAGAGGCAAAGTACATGGAAGCAGCAAAAGGGATTAAAGAGGTAATGTAGTTGAGAGATTAATTTATAGAGCTTAGTTTTGGCTAGAAAGTGATTGTTGTTCACTGTGATAGTCAAGGTACTATACACTTGACTAAAGACCAGATGTACCATGAGAAGACGAAGCATATTTGTGACTATGCTATGACTATGCCGATGAACAAAGACCTGCGAGCTAGTTTATGTAAAATCAGACTCATGGACCGATAAGGTCGCAATGAAAATGTTGAATCCAAAAAAGGATACTTGACTCAAAGACACCAAGGGAAAAAGGATAAAACAAAGGATAATGAAACAAAAACGAAGTCACCACCTAGTCTATTTAAGGGAAGGACGGGAAGAATTAGATGCATAAAAATACGAGAAAAAGATGCAAGTGAATACAAATGAACATGAATAAATGTGTGCATGCTTCATGCTTAATGGATGCAACACATTGGTTATCACGAGACAGAGAAAGGATAAAGACTCCTGTTATGCATGGAGGAGGTGTTAGGTACCCGTATATACCCAAGAAATCGGTCTTTCTTGGCTAATCGCTCGCTTGTGTGTTACCAATGCCAATACTCATGCATGCTTGCTAAGTCTAACATGGATGGATGTTTGATGCCATGTTGATGAGATGAATGGGGTGGAAAACCACGTGAGCTCAGTCACGTTATGTGAATTCTTGACCAACTGTCAAAAGAAATCAACATAGTAAACATCATCAACCTATGGATGGATGCAAAATGCCGAAAAACATGTGGAAAAACCATGCAATGCGAGCAAAGACATGTTGATGCAGGGAAATAGAAGATAACCATGTAAGATTTGAAGAGAAGATCAAAACAGAATGATGCAAGGTGCTTAGCTAGATAGTTTATTTTGATTCTATGTGTCACGTCGACGATTCGCATTGATGAGGTTCGCTAGGAACATGCACTAGCAAGCTGCACTACCCAGTCACGCTATTAAGACACGCTAGAAGGATTGTAGAACTTCCTGCAAGGTCTGTCATCACACCAAATTGAAATGTAACGATGCAAATGGCAATGCTATGCATGGATAAGTTTGAGTGGATGCTGATGAACATGTCTGGAGGTTTGGATGCTAATGTGGATGCGTGGATGCTCCTACACCCCCCCAACTGTTGTTGGGTTCTAACAAGGTTCTTTGGCCGAGGAAACCAGTCGTGACCTCTTAGAGCCGCTACAATGTCTTTGGAGGGCAAAGGGAGTGAGAGGGGTGAGATGGATGCAATGAAGATAGGGATGCATGCAATGCAAAGTGGCTGTCGTCCTCACCGTGTCTTGTTGGAAGCCACGAGCTCGGCCAACCACACGGGCAGCGAGGAGCTTCAAGTGGATGTCCAGGAAAGCTCAAAGAGGTAAGAGGAAGGTTAAGGACATGGCCGGACAAGTCGCCACATGCTCATTGGATTTCAGTCATGCAAGGGCGATGGGAACCCATTGTTGGCGTCCATGGATGTGTAATGTAGTGCATAGATGACGATGCAAGTCTAGGGAAAATCACATGAAAATCATGCTGGAAATGCAACATAAAGGAGGAAGGCAAATAAGGATGAATTATAAGAAAAGGAACTTGTGGGTGGTTGTCCTTCTTAACGGGTCACGGTAGTTGCTTTGGCTTTAGGCTCAACGACATTGGAGGCGACATAAGGCTGATTGTTGGAGGTTGTAGGACAGTCGACAGAGGTGTGGAGGTGTTGGCTAAGTGGTTTGGATGATGTTGGGCTAGATGTGTTGTAAGGATTGCTCAGACGAGGTCGACCAGCGAGGAAGTTGCTTGGCCTGGGACGTGATTGGGCTTCAACTTAGGGGCTTGAAGTGGTAATGCTGGCCTAAGGAGGACGAAGAAGGAGTTATGTAGTGGTTGCAGTGGATTGGGTTGGTCATGTGTGGCTGGAGATGATTGTTGGTGGTCGGATGTGGTCGACTGACAAGGAGGCTACGCTTTCTGGGACGAGGTTATGAGTCGACTTAGGGGTTGGAGATGATGGCGCTTGCCTAAGGAGGACATGTGGATGCTGTGGAGGATTTACAGTGACGTTGCAGTGTGTTGGGTGGCTAGATGTGTGGTGGATGGTTTGGCTGGAGAAGTTGGGAGGTGGCCAGAAGTGGCAGAGAGATGACTACTCCGGTGGGTTGGCCTGTAGCTTTGAGATCGAATTGTTGACCCACCATCCACCTCCTCCTCGTGATGTTTTTGCTCCTCCTCCTTGTTAGGTTTTTCTTCGTTTTTGACCTTGATTCCTTTGTCGACAACATCGAATTCTTACAAGTCGAGGTCTTCCACCTTTATCACCTCCACTGGAGCTAGTGCTGCCATTAGTATTGGCACTAATGCTGGCGTAGGATTGTTGAGCTTAAAATCGTCTATCTCCTTGAAATCAACATCTATAGTGGCCAATTTGGAAGGTGTTGGAGGTAACTCTAGCTTTTCCGACATCCTTGGACTGGTGATATTGAAAGATGATTTCAATTGCTTCCTAGCAATCGATGGCGATTGTTTTCCTTTGCTTAACATCGACGTTTGCCTCCCGTTTGGGTTGGCATAAATCTCGACACCTTCATCCTCCATGATTTGGAACTCAAGCTTTACAACAAGCTCTCCTCCTTTTGCCTTCCTGGTCAACCTAAGCTCCTGTCCCACTATTGCATGTGTGCTCCTTCCATGTTCTTCTCCATCAACTCTTTCATCAGCAAGCTCAGATGCTACTCTTCCCAAAGTCTAGCTCCAATGCATCGATGGCTGCCATGGAGACGTTGAACGGGTGTGGCTTGAACTTGATGGGCTTTCTGGTGCCAGAGCCACTTGAGCGGTAGACGTTGCAACAGAAGAACATGGTCTCTTCAAAATTGGCAGCGTCATGTAGCACCCTCGCTGACATGATTTGCATGGTGCCGTTCTTTGTCTCCTTTTTCCAAACGAAGACGAAGAGGTAGAGGCCATTCATGGAAGTTGGAGGCCCTGGATGGTAACAACATTGACGGAGAAGAGACATCCCATCCTCTGCATTGTGATGTGTGGAAGGGCATGCATTGACTTCTAGTTCCAGATGCCCTCCTTCTCTTCCACCTCTGCATCGGTCTTGTTGGTCATTATTTGTGTGGTAGAGGGTGGCCAACACTAATTAATGTTGGGCATTTTTTTTCCTTTGAACTTGATGCCAGAATTAATGGGCTTTTTTTTCCTTTAATTTTTTCACCAAATATTCCCTGACAAAATAATTAAATTGACTAACGATAATAGTTGAGGGTACTAGAGTGATTGATTTTATATTTGAGGATATTAAAGTAAAAAAATAGGAATAGTTAAGGATACTACTACTAGTGGCGGAGCTAGAAAATTTTGAAGGGTGGTTCATATAAAAGTCTACTAGTAATAAGACTAGGGGGTTTGTGCATCTAGCAAGCACTGGATTTGATTTAGACGGAAAGTGAATTCCTATTGACCAAGTGAAATATTGGTGTTTGTGCATATTGCTGGAAATGAAACCAATGGAAAGTAAATTCCGTCGGATTCCAAAGTATAAAAGCCTAACCCACACCTCATTTCTCACCCCCTCCCGTGGAATTTCACCAGATTTCCCCCCAATCCCTCTCCTCCTCACGAAAATCCTCTC
>JAMKQA010034442.1:0-17657 GCA_024699735.1 Posidonia australis | reverse complement strand
AAATAAAATCAAAACAAAAATCCAAATAAAAATCACAAAACCAAACCCAACACTATTTCATTTAAGAATGTAATTTAAAACTATACAAAATGCAAAAAATAATTCCGGTGAGCTCACCGCCGGCGACCCGTGATCTCCGGCGTCATCTCCGGCGCCATCTCCGGCGTCCAATCTCGCCATCTCTGGCGCCCAATCCTCGACACCGCGATCTACGAGCCTTCCTCTTACGGGCGCCCTCGATCCAACAGTGCTTGGTCGTTGTAAGGAGGATCGACGGTGGAGAGAACGGCCGTTGGAGCTCAAAAACACCCCCCACCACCGACAGAAGGGAGGCGACGAATTTTCTGACCTAGGAACGACCAGCCAGAGCGAACCCCCCTCGCACCTACGAGCCAGAACCTTGAGCCACCAGCGAACCAAGCCTCTAGCCAGAGCGTTCCCGGAGCACGCCACCGTAGTCTGTGGAACAGCCAGCCAGGTAATTCCTTTCCCCTTCTCCTCCTTTTTTTTCTCTTTGCAGTAGATTCATAGGAGAGCTTAGGATCCCCGGGCAGGCTGTAACAGAAGGCTTCTCCCTCTTCCTTGCCGCCGTCTATTCCCCACCGGTGGTGGGTTCAACCCACCGACGGTATTCCCAGGCCGCTTGGCCTCCGGCGAGGCCCCTCGGGGGGCCTCTCCTCCCCTTCCTCCTTCCTCCCTCTCTTTCACTCTTCTTCGCCTTCCTCTTCTCCTCCTCTGGCCTCCTTCGTCCCAGATCGCCCGCGAACCAGAGCTGCCAGAAGAGGATGCCCGTCGTAGCCACTACCGCTGCTGCACGCCGCCGAAGACCTCCCCACGTACCCCAGACTCTCCCACGTCGCATCCGAGCCTCCGAAAGCATCCCCGAGGACCTCCAAGCACCCTCGCAGCCGCTGCTCGAGCACCCCGCTGCCGTAGCGCCCCGCCGACTTCACCCGCAACCCATCGTCGGCGACGAGATGGAGAGAACACCACGCCCTTTCCAGACATGCTCCGACCCTCTGAGAAGCTTCCTCGAAGACCTTCGAAGCCTCCTGCATCGTTCCGCCGCTGCCAGAGCCCCTGCACCATCGTCGTCGCCACCACTGCCGTCACACGCCGTCGAGAGTGCCCCCACGAGCACGAGCCCACCTCACTCCGCGCCGACGATCCAGGAAGCTCCTCCTCCATCCCACGAAATGTCCATGTCGCTCTGCCGCGGCGTGGACCACCGAGGCTCCCCGATGACTTGCCGCAGTCCTCGCCGCCAGCACAGAGGTGGGGGGAGCACCTCCGATCGCCTCAGAGCGCACCGACACCGCCTGGGGCTTCGCGGTGCCCCTTCGATGCTTCCAAGCCCTCGCCGATCTTGATTGGAGCGCCCGCGCACCTCCAGTCCATCGCCGTCGTCTTCCCAGGCGACGGCAGAGCACCTCACCGGAGTGCGAGGTGGGGGGAGAGGCTCGGACCTCCCTAGCTCCTGCCGTCGCTCCAGAAGCCTCCACCTTGCCGCCGTGAAGCTCCCTGTGTCCCTGCACGTCCCGTCGCTCGCCTGGAACTCTCCATGTTGTCATCGGAGAGATCGCCGGCGGCAGAGCGCCGACGATCCTTCGATGATCTTCGAAGGGGGTCAATTGGGTCCAGACCCCCTTAGTTTTATTTTCTTGCATTTAGGTCCTGCAATTTTGCATGTAAACCCCTGCATTTCCATAAAAATCATGTGTTTCTTTGTTTTACTGTAAATATTACATTTTTCACCCTACTCACTTTAGATTTCATTTTCTGTTCCATAATTACTTATTTATCACAATTAAGCCCCTGTAGATATGTTTTCTTTACAATTAAGTCCTGTAAATTTACAGTGTTTTTCCTAGATTTCTTTAAAATGTTTTTGTCTGTGAGATTTGCATCTAAAACCCTGAGATAATCCAAAATTGCACTGAGAATGTAAAAAAAAAACTTGATTTCCATTGCATTTTGGTCCTGAAATTTTGCATGTATATCCCTGAACTTATTGAATAAAGTTTCTGTGCACTGAACATTTGCATCGAGGTCCCTGAGTTGTTTTAAAAATCATTAATTGAGCCTTTAATTGTGTTTAAAATCATTTTTTGAAATTTTTCATATTTTATTAATCACATGTGTTTGTAAATTGCCATTCGAACAAAGCTTCCACCTAAAAATCATGTTTTCGCAATGAACAAAGTTTTGTTTCACATTTTAATCACTTTTGCACATAAGTGTGAAATTTGCACTTTAGACCCTGGATTTCCAGGAAATTATCTAAGTGCAATCTTCACCTCTCAGTGCTACATTAATCCTGGACACGTCATTTCCAGGTCAGAATAAGGATCATGAACCTGTGTTTTTCATCTAGTTTCTCGCTCTTTTCGCGAATTTTGCATTTTAGTCCCTGTGATTATCATTTATTGCATTTACATCCTTTTGGTGCTTTTTTCTTCTCCCTGTTTCCTGCAAATGACATTGTCCAGACATTTAGCATTCGTTTTGACATAACTTAGTCCATACATCACTCCCATGCAAGCACTGGCCAGGGAAAATGACCAAATTGCCCCTATGCCAATTCATGAGCATGCATCTCGATCTTTGCATTTAGTCTTGTCATGGCATACATATTAGCATGATTAGAGCACAATCCAGATTTAGCAAACATTCATCTAGCATTTAGCAAGCAATTGGACTAGGAAGACCGAGTTTCTCGGGCGTACGACGGTGCCTAATACCTTCCTCGTGCGTAATAGGAATCCTTACCCGTCCTCTGGTTAGCAGACATGCAGCCTTCCCATTAGCATCCCATGCATTCATCCTTTTATGGTTTTCCTCGTCTTTCCCTAAAAGACTAGGTGGTAACTCCCTTCCCTTTTCCTTTTTCTCCTATCCTATCATTGCGCCTTTGCCATCCTGGCATAGCTGTGGTACCCTTCCCACCTCCCTCCGGGTCGGGCACGGTCACACATAAAAAATTGAAAAATACATAAGATATTCAAAATTTTAGATTTTACATTTTTTTTTGTTTTACATCAATATTAATTAATCATGAGTAAAATCCATTCCAGTTCCCATTGAAGTTAACATTGTAACCTCGTCTTCTGATTCATCATTGAAACACAACCTTTGAAGACGATATACTACATCATATCAGTCTTTTAAGCATACGGAGGCTTCTACAGATTTTTCCAATAATTTACATTTTTATCACTTAAAACTTTTTGTACATGCAGAAAATACAGACTCCGATGCCACAATAAACGTCAGAATCGTTAATAAATTTTTAGTCATTTCTGAAACTATACAAAATCTAATTACGGTATTAGACTACCACTTTAATATATCTAAATTATCAATTTCTAATTTACTAAAAGTAAACTCACATTCTAAATAATTTTCTAATTCATTATTTGTGGTTAATTTTATGTATTTTTCTTGCTTGATATTTAATTTACTCCAAAATGAACTACCACTACTATTACTAGTATGTGTTTTTAAAAAACTAGATGTGTGAGCATTAGAATTACCTTTACCATAATTACTAATATATTCTTCAAATAATACATATAAAATTATTTTAATTTTATTATTAAATGAATTTATAAATTCATTTTTATTCATATTACCAAAACTATCATTTATGAGTATTATACAATTAACTAATCTATATCAAGGATGCATGATTAATGCTAAACATGTCGATAATATCTCAATAACTATTACATTTATCTTCCATTGATGTAATAATATTTACAAAAGCTGAAATATCTCTATATTGTTGAAAAATATTTGTAATATTAAATAAATTAATTAAAACTAGAGAACTTATAGTATAATATTGATCGAATAATTGTTTAGTTACATTATAAAATGGTTCTGAAAAATTACGAATTATGTTAGAAATTTGTCAATCTTCATCATTTAACATATAATTAGATTTTACATTATAATATGTTGTAATTAAGTTGCTATAAGGTAAACTTGAACTTAACATATCATAAGTTGAGTTTCATCGACTATGTTGAATATCTAACTTTTTTTTTTATACCATTTCTGCATATAAATGTCTAAATTCTTGATAGATTTTAGTTGATAGTTGAATAAATAAAATAATTGATAATATATTTTCTATATAAGTTCTAATGTAATCTATATCATTTTATATAATTAAATTTAAAATATGACAATAATACTTACAATGAAAAAATTCACCATTTAATATTGATCTTATATGTCTTTTCAATATTTCTATTATAACATTATTATTGGAAGCATTATTAAAACATATTATATTAATTTTAAAATAGATGTTATATCTTTTTGCAATAATTTCTATCATATTTGCTATAGCTTTACTAGTATGTGAATGAACAAATACTTTAAGAGCAATTAATCTTTTTTATATGTGTAATTTAAATTGTTTTAAATTTGTGTTATCATCTTTATTGTGTTTAACCATATATTTTTGTAAATGCCTAGTTATGTGACGTACACCCCCTCTTCTAGGACAAATGTATCTTATACTATAATAATTACTATAACATCTATTTTCATCTGTAGGGTCTAAGGTTTCATGCTTCCAAACATATGAACTTTGTTTCTTAGGTTTCTTTATAGCGGTGGATTATGTTTGGTTGTTTTGAGGCTGGTCTGACTCCTGACTGTGGATATAATCATGGCTTCCTATATTTTCCATTACAATGTATGTATGAAAAAAACTGATAATAAAAGAAAAATCCTTAATCCTTAATCCAAAAAACCTAAAACTCAAAAATAAAAGGATTAGAAGTAGAGAAATGTAACATCTTGAATTTTGACTTTCCTACTTAATTATTATGGATAATAAATTAATAAATGATCAAGTTATCCTTGGTCTAAAGTTGCCGCTTTTGTTGTTTTGCTTTGGTAGATTTAAATAATTTTAAGTGGAGATTATGTCTATTTATTTGTTTAGTGAGATTATAATTCGTAATTTCTCCATGATTTATTGGGTCATGATTAAATTTGGTGTGTGGTGATCCAAGGATATGTAGGGTGGAAGATAGAAATAATACTAGATGCCACAGTATCGTTAAGACCCCAACTCATGAGTTATTTCATGAATGATGGGTGTTTGAAGTATTTTCTCCTTCTTTATGGGTGTTTATACAAAATTTGTACGAAAAGCTTATTAAAAAAATGAGACTATGTGAGAAAGAGGGTATGATCAGGCGGTTGGTGTAGGCATTAAAAAAAAATGAATGAAAGAAAAGAAGAGAAATAGAGAGTGAGAGCTCGAGAGGAGAGGAAAGGAAAAAAACGAGAGAGAGAAGAGGGAGGGAACCAGGGAAGGAGGACTAAGAGAGTGGGAGAAAAGGAAGGGACAAGTGTGGTGCAGCCTGTGTAATGAAGAAGAGGAGAAATCACTGAAAGCAGGAAAGAAGAGGAAGAGAAGAAGAAGAAAGGAAGAAAAAGAAGTGAAATGAGATACATGTCCTATCCTATTTTTTGTTTTTTCCCCCTTTGTTTAAACTTATGATCATTGAAGCTAAGTGATGGAGGATGATTTAAATGCATGAAAGATATCTTGTAATTTTTGGTAGAATTTTTGATGGATTTTTGAAGGTTTTGCAGAGACACAGTTGGATCATTTTGAGTCCTCATTTAATCTTAAATAACTTGAGCTATAGGCATTGAATTTAAATGATTTTTGTTTGATTATGAAGTAGATTCGAAGATCTTTGTTTTAGTAGGTTACTTGTTAAATTTTGTGATTTATGGAAATAACACTGGCTGTGCAAAGATTGAAACCCCATTAAGTTATGCCAATCTAAGTTTTAGAGCTTCAATCATGCATATCTTAAATCTTGAGTATTAGATTTGAATGATTTTATTCCATGTGAAAATAGACTTAGAAATCTTCATTTGATATATTACTTGTAATTTTTCATGCCTTGTGGAGAGATCAGTGAGGTTTACAGGTTGAGTGATCCATCTGTGTTTTCTGTCTGAAAATTTTGTACTTAGTGCACAACTCACCAGCGGAAGTCGCTAGCGCGCTTAGTTGGCACGTTTGGTGCCTATTGTTAAATTAAAAGTATTATTCTGGATTTTAAAGAAGTTTTTACAATAAAATGATAATAATTATCAAAATCAATAGAGAAGAATTAGGAAGTGTCTAAATCACATCAGCAAGATTTCTCATGGACTGTGGTTGATATAAAAAGACTAAATAACTTAGAAATGCTAGGTTCCCCCTTTTAAAATGGCTTAGATGAACTTTAGGGTAAATTTTTGGCTCTAGCATTAGACATTGATTTGGTTTTGGTGTGGTACACTGGACTGGGTGTTCAATGGCACTGTTTAAGCGTAGAGTTTATGGTTTTTCATTGCGGTTTTCGTGTGGCATGTGATACAATGTTTTGTGGTGTTTTGAGAAAAAACTTTTGAAAATGTTTTGAAAACATTCTTGAGAAATGGTTTTTCAAAATAAATTTTGTGGATGGATTTCTTGTATGGAAATGTTTTTGAAAAGGAAATGCATGTTTTGAAAATGATTTTCCATGATTTTTGGTCAGATTGGTGTAACGGTAGGGTCGTAACCGATGGCGGTATGAGGCCTTCATGAAATCAGTATGTACTTTACGGTGTGGTTGCCAACGATGGGTATGAGTGAAAAAGATCGTGGCTCTTAAGGTACTGTATGGCCCTGGTGGAAGAGATCGGTCCGTCCTCTTTATCCAATGTTGGCAGGGCCTGATGTTATGAGTCCCTGGGTGTCCATGCACCAATGGGCGTCATGAGGACGCAACACGTGCGTGTTTGTATGACCAATGGGTCATGGCTTTGTGAGGCCTACGAGGCCGGACAGGTGGATTCCAACACTCAATGGTTCACTATGATAGTACAGTAGGGTCAGGGTTGGTATCTCGACGACTGCTTGTGGCCAAATTGGTTACCTGTGTCTAAGGTGATGCTACAGGTTTTGACGAACTGTGTGTGCTTTGTTTGAGCTAGAACTGGCATTCAGTTTTGTGGTTTTATCTAGGTTCTAGTTTTGTTGAGATTTGTGTTTGAGTTAGTTTCTAGCCATAGTTTGGTTATTATTGAGCTATGTGTTGGTTGTGTTTTTGGCTGAAATTTAGTCTAGGATTTACTTTTGGAATGCATAAAATTGATTGCAAAGATGCATGGAATTTCAAAAAAAAATGAAAAGAGTATTTTGAAAAGGTATGATTTGAAATATGGCTTTTATGCAGATTGAAACAAAGACATTGTGTTTGGTGTGACACTTCGGTGCAGTTGTTAACTTGATATGGTAGATGTTGTCACATCAACTATGCATAAAGGTTTGAAAAGCAGACATATAGCTTCTGAAAAAAAACTAAAGAAAATGGTTTCAAAAGTATTGATTTAAAAGACTTGTAGCATGCTGGGTAATGCTATATTACCCAAATGTGGTGTTGTGGCATCCATAAAAGATGTCGAAGTTGTATGCATGTGTGTGTGTGTAAGTGGGGTGGCATCCATAAAAGATGTCGAAGTTGTATGCATGTGTGTGTGTGTAAGTGGGGTGTGTACTAGGTGATTATTCGATGGTCACTCATGCATGTTTGTTTGATGTTTTTCTCAAGTGCAGGATAGGAGTAGGAGTTGCTAATGCACGTGGAGATGGAGTCAATCGATCGCACATCATGGGTTCTGGATAAGTATTTAGTTTAATTTGATTCAGTTAATAGTATTTTTATTTTATTTATTTTTTTTATGTTGCTTATGTTGGATTTAGTTTTAGATTTGATGCAAGTAGTTGAAAAAGAAATGGTTAAGAATTTAGGGTAAAGACTTAGGGATGGAATTGTTACAAGAAATTAGAAAGATTAGAAGTAAATAAATTTTATTGGAGGCTAGAGTACAGCGACAAACACTGCGACGAAGTTCGAAATCAAATTTGAATTCTTTAAGCTTGTAGATTCTAAAAAGTTGGAGGGAATGAGAGAATTGAGAGAAAATGGAAGAATTAAGAGAGAATGAGAATATAATTGTGGTAGAGCAGAGAATAAAGAGAAGAGTGAGTAGTACGAAGAAAATAAGAAGTATGAAGAGATATTTATAAAAGAAAGAGAAGTAAAAAAAAAAGGGCCATTGGTCCGTTGAACGGCCCGTTAGATTTCCAGCCGTTGGGTTTTTATTTTTTTTGTTTTTAGCTTTTTAACGGGCATTCTAGCTAGATC
Source organism: Posidonia australis (assembly GCA_024699735.1). Classification (NCBI taxonomy): domain Eukaryota; kingdom Viridiplantae; phylum Streptophyta; class Magnoliopsida; order Alismatales; family Posidoniaceae; genus Posidonia; species Posidonia australis. The sequence continues at coordinate 9,441 of JAMKQA010034442.1, read as the reverse complement.
TAGATGATTCATGGATCAAACCTAGGTCTATCTGATTGAACTAGGCAAACCGAGCCTATGGGACCAGCACAACCATGACCCGTGGCGGGCCTAGACCGGCCCGACCCAGATGGTGTTTTCGAGAGTTTTGTGGATGTGCACTAGCGTTATTTGCATTATGGAATAAATTATTGCTTTATTGTGCTATTAAGGTCTCGCCATGCAATTCAATATCCTCTGTTGACATCAAGGACGGAAAAACTTGTACGTTATTCTTTCGAATCTTTTTGATAGACATTTTGTCTTTTACCTTCCAAGGACGAAGACGGCTATTTTTGATTACCATCTCAACAGAAAAGGCTATTCAGCTACGTCTCATTATTTTGAATTAACTGGATCCACCATGTAAAAGTATGTTTTATTTTGATAAATTTTAATGTGTAGTTGAACTAATCTTATGATCGAAGGACTTCTATTATTTGTAGACTTATTTATTTAGGATTGGGATTCTACGATCCAGAATAAATTACAGCTTTGACGGTGCTCACATTTGTACCTAACTGGAGAACTTACAAACAATGAGTAGGCACTGGCGAGGTCTAAAGTCCTTACGTCGCCGTCGCCTTTCTGGCAATCTTCACTCTCTGTTTCACAAGGCAACTGAATTCGACTGACTGACTTTTAAGAGTCGCTTGGTCAAAGACGACTCCTGTGACGATGTGATTTTTCGCCCTCTTCCTCCTTTCAAGCAGGCTAAACTCTCTTCCTCTCCCTCTTCCCCCCAGCCCGGTAAGTGTCCCAGGGAAGTGCTGCCCTTCTTCTTGTTCTGCCTCTGTCCCTCCTCCATCTGATTCCTCCTCGGATCCCCTGGGTGGAGTGGAGAGTTTGCGGCGGTTTAGATTTGCTTGGCTAGACCTAGCTTGTCTGGCTTCGTTTCATTATGATTCTGACGGATATGCTTTGGGCCATCCCCGAACCAGCGGCAGGACCTGGTGTTGGATTTGATTTTTTTATCAGCTGGCTTGTCTACTTGTTGGTGGATCTCTATTTCTATTTGTGTTTTAGATATGCTTCTAGATTTTGATATTAACATGCTTAGATCTGGTTCATATGCTTATGATTTTTCGCATCATGTCTCTTTGGTCGATCTCTGTAATGAGCGACATTTGGCTTCTACATCTGGCAGAACGTCTGCTTGCGTTCCTGCATCGCAGGAGCAGAGTAGCTATGCTCTCCCCCTCTTCAGACAAATCTCATTGTCTGAATCTCTCTAAGGTTAGCTCTTCTCCCCTGCCTGTTCTTCGGTTGGCGCCTACCTCGTCGATGGTGAAGCTTTGTGGTTCGTCCGGTGATCGTGGGATTTCTCCAGTGGACCGTCCTTTCGGCACTCCCTCTCCTGGCCAATGGATTTCTCTGAGGGCGGTTTCTCAAGGTTCTGACAATGGTGTCAGACTGTCAGGTAACTCCTTGTCGTCTGTGTAGTCTTGTACAAGTTATAAACCACCTGATTTTTTAAGCCAACATGAAGCAAATCAATCTTCTATCTCCATTAATCACACGATGATTAACGCCCCTAATATTCTCTCTGAAGTCGATTTGGCGACTCCTCAATCGGCGTGTAACTTTATCCACCCTCGGCCCAGTCGCACTGACCCTAACATTAATGCTTGCAGTCTTTTCTTCTCTCATGTTTCAAATCTACTGCCTCTTATCTCTACTTTTCCTGAGGAAGTCTCCTCAAATCCCGCTCCTGCCAGTAGGGTTGCGTGCCATGCGGATACAATCTCTGACGTAGAGATATATTCTGACATAAGTTGTTATCACTCTCTCTCCTATCCCTCCCTTTCCCCTTCCGAGCGGCGTTTTAGTGATAATTCCAACAGATTTTCTATTCTCTCTTCTCCTGCTCCTTTCCCTGCAACTGGCTTTTCTCGTCTTTCTGAGATTGCCTCAAGAAACAGTTCAACTTCTTCTTTCTTTCTTGCGGGAGATTGGCAGGTGGTTTCGAGGAAGAAAACCTTTTCCCCGCGGGTAAGTTTCTGTCGCGCATTTGGTAGATGTTTTTCATGTGGCCTCCGGGGTCATCAGGCTAAAAAATGTAAATACTTAGGGACTTGTTTTCAATGCAAATCCTCTTCTCATTCTGTGGCCATCTGTAAATTCTTTCAGGCCCCGTAAGATTCCTCCACAAGGTCTTCTGTCATGGCTGGCCTATCGCCACACTTCCCAATCATTCTATCTCCTTCTGCAGCGGTCTGTGACCACTTTATGGTGCTCTCGCGGAGTGCTATTGTTACCTCCCACTCCTCCTAACTTACTAAGGAGTCCATTGTAGAATATATTAGCACTTACTGGCCTTGTTCATCCGAGGTAGAGGTATAAGATTTTTCTTCTGGTAAATTCTTGTTAGTTTTTCCCTCCCCTCAGATTAGAAATGACTACCTTAACCAATTTGGAGCATCCCTTCAAATGATCTCCGCCTCCTTCATTCCTTGGTCACCGAACTCCAACGCGGTGTTAACATTAAAGGAAGAAGGGGTATGGCTCCGACTCGAGGGTATTCCTTATCACCTTTGGAATATTGATGTATTCCACCACATGCTTTCTGGGTTTGCTGAACTTCTGGAGGTAGACTTTACTATGGATTCGGCTAAATCCCTAGGTTACTCTAGAGTTAGGGTGAAGATTCATCCAGGAAAGGATATTCCCGATTGTTGTCTTTTTGTATTTGACAAACATGTTTATCCCATCAAGTTCCAAAGAAGTTGGGACTTATGCGCCACCAGTGCTACTTCTACACTTGTACCCACTGGCCCATTCTCTCCCTGGCCTGCAAAATCTACCCCCTCAGCATCTGGTCCCTCTGGTCTTAACCCTACTCACAAATCCTTCAAGACTAATAGAGGTTGGAGAGGTGGAAAAGGAAATAAGACCTCTAGGAGTGGGAAAAATGTCTGGACACGATCCATTAGCCCTGCCTCTCTGCTTGTCTCTACCTCTGCAGGCATCCTACCTACTCCTCCCTCTGTTTCGGAGGTAGGCCATGACTTCTCAGTGCAATCTTACTCCCACTCCCCTTCTTCTGAGCCTCTGCATATTGGAGATGAAACATCTAAGTTTGTAGAGTCAAAAATTAAGATTCACAATCTATCCATGGTTAAGTTCAAGAAGGTTCTTGCAGTCTATGACTGTCTGGAAAAAGATGACGTGAGTGGCCCTACTGAAGTTGCATTCGAGACACAACCTCCAACTCCAACCTTCCCCCCAGGTATTACTGATGCTTCTGCTCCATCATCTACTATGCTAGATTCTGACACATTCCTTTCTGGGTCTTTTTCATCTGATTCTGTCACTGTTGTTAATGATGATAGTGCAAATAATTTTCTTAATAATACTCTCAATTGGGAGTCCTATGATCACCTCATTGTTTTTTCTAGTATCATTGGAATTTCCTTACAATCCACGGATGAGGCTAAGACCTTTCTTAATTCTATTAGAATGGAACAAGGACTTCCTCACATCGACTTGAATATTGACTCCAACTTGGCAGAGAATCTAGATTCTCTTTCTCTTCTCCACCCAATTAATGATCATTAATGCATGGAACATTAGAGGCCTGGATTCCAGTGGGAAAAAACAGGCTATTAGTAACTTCATTAAAACTAACAAATGTCATGTCATTATCATTAGTGAGACTAAATTAGAGACCTTTACTCCATATGCCATTAGACAGTTAGGAGGAGGTTTATTAAATCAATGGTCCCTTATTCCTTCTCTTGGGGCTTCTGGGGGACTTCTCATTAAATGGAATGACAGATTTTTAAAGCTGTTGAACATAATTCCTACCACACACTGCCTCTCTATTAATTTCACTTGCCTTTCAGATGGTATGGATTGGTGGCTCACAGGGGTCTATGGTCCCTGCGATCCAATTCAGAAACCTGAATTCCTTGCGGAATTAGACTTTTTAAGCAAAAAAGTGAATTCCTTTTGGGTCATTGGGGGACTTTAACCTCACCAGATACTTACATGAACACTCCACTAGGTGCGGCATTTCATCTATTATGAGACAATTCAATGCCTTTATTGATAGTCATTTCCTGGTAGATTTCTCTCCTACTAATTCTAAATACACTTGGTCCACATGCAAGTGCCCCCTATCATGGTAAAATTGGATAGATTTCTTGTCTCTTTGGATTGGGCTAATTCTTTTCCCAACTCTTTCTGTCTGGGTCTGACCAGGGTAGTCTCTGATCATATACTCATCTCTCTTAACACCACTTCTCTAGACTGGGGCATTACCTCATTTAAATTTTACAAATCCTGGCTTCTTTTTGAGGGGTTCAGCTCTTTCATTGAAGCCTCTTGGTACAGTTCCCTTAACATCTGTATCTCTTCCTCTCCTGTAACTAGATTTGCATACAGGCTCAAACAGCTTAAGAAACAGATTATTGGTTGGATTAGGCCGGTAAGAAAGGTTAGAAGTAGCAGTTTACTTTCTATTGAATCCCGAATTGTCCATTTAGACTCACTAGCTGAATCCCAACAGTTAACTACAAATATTCTGTCTGAGAAAAGTTATCTTTAGTCAGAACATTTCTCTTTACTTCAAGAACAAGAGGAATATTGAAAACAAAAGTCTAGAATTCAATGGCTTAAAGCAGGGGATTTAAACACATCTTTCTTTCACAATATGGTCAATAGCAGAAGAAGAATCAATGCTATTCACTCTTTTAAGATAAGGGAAAACATTACTTTCTCTCCTTCCACCATCTCCAAGGAACTAGAGGATCACTTCACTAGACAATTCAATAAACCCATAAGAGCTAGTCCTGAATTGAATTAGGACTCCTTAATCCCAAACAAAATTCAGAATCCCTTGGACTTGGAAGCTGCATTCTCCTTGGAAGAGATTCACAAGAACTTGTTGCTCCTACATGGAGATAAGGCCCCTAGACTTGATGGCTTTCCAATCTTTTTTTTTCCCAACAATTCTCGGACATTCTCAAAGAAGATATCTTGGAGGTTTTTAATCATCTATTTTCTTCCATAGAAACAAAATTTCTTCAACCTATTAATCAAACTTTTATCACACTTATCCCTAAGTTGGAAGGGACACAATGCATAAAAGATTTCCGACCTATCAGTTTGCTGAATAGTTTATATAAAATTATTACTAAAACTTTGACTTCCAGACTCTCCCCTGTCTTAGACAAAATCATTGACAACTCCCAATGTGCCTTCATTCCAGGGAGACACATTGGAGACTGTTTCCAAGTACTCAGGAAACATTATACTTCATGAAGGTGGCTGGCATTCCTGGTTATCTCCTGAAATTGGATTTTGAGAAAGCTTTTGATAATGTTAACTGGGATTTCTTATTGGATTCTCTTTCTGGTTTAGGTTGTGGACCTATATGAATTAATTGGATAAAAATATGCATCACACATGCTAGATTCTTCATCTTACTTAAGGGTTCCCCTAAAGGATTTTTCCCTGCCTCCAATTTTCTTAGGCAAGGTGACCCACTGTCACCTCTCCTTTTTATTACTGCCACACACATTCTGAATAGAATGATTTCTCTTGCTATGGATTCCAAGCTAATATCTGGCATCCAATTTTCTAATGGTGGCCCTAATATTGTGAACATTCAGTATGCAGATGACACTATCTTATTTCTGTCTGCATGTGAGGACAACATAATCAATATTAAGAGGATTTTGTGTTGCTTTCAGTATTGCTCTGGTTTGAAAATTAACTTCCATATGTCTTCCCTTACTGGCATAGGTGTACCAAGTCCACTCATCACTAGATCTTCCCAAATTTTGGGTTGCAACACTTCTCTTTTGCTTATAAAATATCTGGGACTTCCCCTACACTTTAGGAGGGCAACCTTCAATGACTGGTCTCCAGTCATTGAAAAAATCTCTAAAAAACTCTCTTTTTGGAAGGCAAAACAGTTGTCTCTTGGAGGAAGATTAACTTTGGTTAATTTTGTTCTCTCAGCCATACCCACCTACTATTTAGCTGTGCTACACATCCCTACAAAGGCTGTTAAAGCAATTGATAAATATAGATCCAGATTTCTTTGGAAATCCTATTCCTCCTCCTCCTCTATTGGTCATTTGGTTAAATGGGATACACTCTGTAGGCTAAAGCATCAATATGGCTGGGGAATTATAAATATTAAAAACTTTAACTTGGCTCTCAAATCTAAGTTGCTCTGGCAGCTACTTTCTAACACTTGCTCTCTCAAGTGGAAAGAACTTCTTAAAGCAAGATACTTTGCTAGGAACTGGCCTGGGGCTCTCCTCAACACATTCTTAGGCAGGTCCTCACCCTTATGGCAGGAATTGAAAGTATGCCACAATTAGTCAATTGCTGCACCACCTTTCAAGTCCAGAATGGTTGCAGCATAATTTTCTGGGAAAGCAAATGGTGGAATGAGGCAAGACTTAAACATCTCCTTCCTGACCTTTCCTATTGGCTAAAAATAAGAAGGCCTCTCTTGTTAAGACAATTGAGACCTTTAGAGTTAATTTCAGCAATTTATTTGCTCATCCTCACTCTCTAGCACTTACTAGAGACATTCAGGAACAGGCTGATATTCTTTTCGAGATTTTGTCTAACCTGAACCTTTGTATTGAGGATGATATCTTACAGTAGAACTCCTCAAATCATATTTTCTCAGTGAAATCATGCTACAATTTTATCATTGATGGTGGACTTAGATTTCGACACCACGACCCTATTTGGTGCAGCTGGGTCTCTTTGAAAGTTAAAATCTTCTCTTGACTGGTGCTTTATGATAAAATTTTGACTAAGGTAAATTTATGTAAAAGGGTTGGTCCTGAAAATTGTGTCTTTTGCAATACAAATAAAGAAACTATTACTCATTTATTCATACATTGTCCTTTTTCTATTTCCATTTGGAATGCATTTTCTCAGGGTTCTCTCTACCCTGTTGTGTTTTCTATTGATGATCTGTTTACATACTCTCTTCCACTCAAACTTGCTCTGCCTGCTAAAGGATGTTACACTCTGTTTCAAATCATTTTGTAGGCTATTTGGAAGGAAAGAAATAACTGCATTTTTAGAAGGGTTTGTAAAGATTTGAATATGTGTATAAATGAAATTACTTCTCTTATTCATGGTTGCGTAGATGCTATGGCTTCAGGTTTTGATAAGGATGATGTCCTCTGCTTTATCACTTTTTTCCAGTAAACTCGCGAGGCCGAGTTTACGTCCACTGGCTTACCAACTTGCAGGGATGCATATCCATTTAAACTCTTCTCTGTTCCAGTGGATGATGATACAATTGATGACTAACTACCTGTTAGTCGTTTCTTATTGGGAATTTTTATTTTTTGGACATTAAAACTTTTTTTGATGGTCTGTGTTGACGGATATGATGATTTTTTTGAATTAACAGTTCAACTTTGGCAGACTGTATCAAACACTACATTTTGTACTCTCTGATTCTCCCTGGATTTATTTACGTGAGGGACTTACATATCACAACTTATCGTTAACAAAAAAAATAAACATTTGTACCTAACTGTGTTTCACTGTCAACACCAGACAAGGTTTGTACACATATGCATGTGGACAAGTACTCCACGAATGACTCCAATCCTAAACAAGTATTTTGCTTGTTTTAAACAGTATAATAAAAATTGAATGCCATCAAGAAGTCAACTCTTTATTATTATTATTATTATTATTATTTACATTCTAAATGTAACTTGTTCCTTTAACCTTGAGTATAAAATCATATATAAAACATTCTAATCTCCCAAAACCCTCCTAATCCACTTTAATTTCCTTATCCCTTGTGAACATCATATCTTTACGAAAAATGAACTTGCTCAACTCTAGCATTCATTCAAGGCAAATGAACTTTGCTAAGACGATCCTTCTAAATAAACATCATTAAATTTGGATAGATACTCAAGTAGACATGGACCTTTTTACTATCTAAGGCCTTGCTTGGAATGGATTATGGGTCCACAGATAGTGTAAAAATCATGATATTGCATGGAATCTGAACCAAACGGCAACGATGTGACTAATATTGCATAATAATGGAGGCATAATTTGACCACTTCTTATTTTCTTGCAAATGTAGAATTGGTCTCAAGTTTGATTCTGTCAAAATCAATGTAAAACATGAACTCAAATGTCCACATTACCCTTATTTTTATGACATTTACATTTTTTTACCAATAAAAATTTACAATTTCTACCAACATAATAATTGAAAAATCTATTTTCCTTCATGTCTTCTCTCCACTTCCTCACTTGCTCTTCTATTCTTCTCTACACCTCTCTATCTCTTTTCATTGAAAAATTTGCTTTTTGTTTAAGGTTTCACTGGCGGTTTTGAAAAATAACATTTTGATGGAAGGTTGTGATGAAGGTAAAATGAACATTTTGTCAACTAAAATCTCATCGAAAATCTATATCCAAACATGACAAGGATATTGTGCAAAATCTACATTCACACTCTCCACATGTAACTCATTGGGATTTGCATGCAAAATCATGATTTTAGAGTGCTTATCTAATCTTGAAATCTTTATCAAACGACGTCTGTAATCATTTAGTCCAGTAGTAAAATTTCTTTTTGGTTGTACGAGAAGTCAAGAATTCTACTTCCATAGACATCATATATATTATAATCATATTAGATTCAATACATATTATTGACATTATTGATAAAATACAATGTATTAATGTGCAACTATAACATGAATATAATATATAAACACATGTTGAACATTTAACGAAGGAGAGAGAGAGAGAGAGAGAGATGATTGATTGGGTAAAGGCAATTATGTTCGATTATTAGATTCAATTTATGTGTTGTAGCTGTGAAAATATTTCCAAAATCACCTAATAGATGGACTATAATTTCTCCGCCACAGGGTCCTAATTAGAGCCATGAATTACAAATTATTTGCAAATCTAATGGTAAAAAACGAACCTTACGTTAAGCTTCTCAAGTACTAGAGCGAATATGCTGTTACGGACTTATGCTTTTAAACCATATCAAGTTATTTAACACTTATGCTCCCATGTCCTGAATACTCCTTCCTAAAATCAACACTAAGTTTAACACACAAAAAAGGGTTTGTTGACGTCAATTTATGAATTAGAATTTTTTTTTAAACTTGACAGTAACTTTTTTTTAACGTGCTAAAAATCCTGACTTTATCTGGTTATTCCTATATTTTTAAAAAAATTCAAGTTTAAATGTCAACATCAAATTTTACATGTAACAATTACAATGGCACATCCCAATGGCGAAGCCACACCCGTCCTTTCTTAGCGGGTAACGGGTCGGGTTAATACCCGTCTTACAAAATTCTAGCCGCTACCCTACCCACTACCCATTAGAATAACGGGTGATGGGTAGGGTTAACGGGTGAAACGGGTGACTTTTTTATATTGTTAAAATCT
>JAMKQA010034441.1:0-12784 GCA_024699735.1 Posidonia australis | reverse complement strand
GACATACTCAGATTGGCGTAAAATTCTGAGATAAGCTGGGGGTAGTAAGGTTGGTCTCCTATGGATCCTAAAAATGGAACAAGCATTTGTATTGTGAACAGAGCTTCAATAGTTCCAAGTTCAGAGAATATTACCCTTCGACCGGTGAGGACTTCTCGATTGGCAAATCGATCCTTGTGTGCCTGTTGAGCTTCCTCGTTGGGGAAGCGAAAGTAGGTGCCAGAGGAGTCGCCGGGAGGTGGGGGTGAGACTCTAGGAGGAGAAGGATTCCTCGGAGGTGAGGGAGTAGTTTCCACGTGCCAGATAAGGCTTTTTAAACACATTTTTAACCATGAACTTTCTCTTTCTGTGAAATTTGCAAATTAAACCCTAAGTTTTCAGGGAACTATCTAAGTATAACTCTCACATCCCAGTGTCATATTTTCCTCTGATCCATCATCTGTACACTAGGATAGAAGTTTTTGAGTGCATGTTGATCTAGGTTTTCATCCATTTTTGTGAGTTTTACGTTTTGGTCCTTATACTTGTCCTTTATTGTTTTCACATTGTTTTATTGTTTCAAGACCTTTTCTTTTGCATGTTTTCTTTTTCCTGACATTGTTTCGTACATTTTGGCATTCCTTAGACCATACATTGTTCCCATGCATGCATTTATCACATTTGACCACTGAAATGACCAAATTACCATTATGCCATCAATTCATGCACATGTGTGTCTGTTATTACACCAAGTCATGCATAACCTTTGCCCAAAGCATTCCTTAGTGTCTTTTACCCATTTAGGTACATTTCCATGCATTTTACACAGTTTTTTGTTGTATTTGCACATCGATCCCTCTTTTTCGGATAAATCTGCATTTCATGCATTCTTCCGTGGATTTTGTCACATTTGTTTTCGGATTCCTTCATCTAATATTTGATTTGACTATCTTTATTCCATGTTTTTGAATTTTTTTTTCGATTTGACTTGAATTTCATCCCCCGAGAACATATATTAACAGGCCTGAAGGCCGACATTTGCCCCACCACGGATTATCTTCCCTTTTTTATTTTCACGACCTTTTCCATGGTTCAGATTACTCGAGTTGACCCCACCTTCTATCCTTTTGACCTCAATATGGTTTTCTGGACCATTCTTTACAAAAATCTCGTCATTTCATGTGATTTTCTTTGTCGTGTCATACTTTGTGATTTCATCATTTCACGAGGATTTCTTTGTAGTTTTCGTGTACCCTTTTGTACATCCATCTAGCCTTGTCTTGGCACTCACGTTAGCATGATTAGAACACAATCTAGGCATAACAAACATTCATTCAGCCTCAAGCAAGTAAAGTAGACTCGAAAGACCGAGTTTCTCGGGCATATGGAGGTGCCTAACACCTTCCCCGTGCGTAATAGGAATCCTTACCCATCCTCTAGTTAGTAGACTTTTGGCCTTCATGTTTGTATCGCATGCATTCATTTTTTGTGATTGGTTTGTGGTTTTCCTCGTCTTTCCCTTAAAAGACTAGGTGGCGACTCCTTTCCTTTCCGTTTTCATCCCATCTCGCGCCTTCACCATCTTAACATGGCTGTAGCCTCCTCCCCTTTTGGCGAGACTTCGCGCCAGACGGCCCCCAGGCTTGGGGCACGGTCACAGGAAGGTGAAGGAAGAGGGCAGAGAAAGCTAAGGATGCGATGCTTATACACTAAAGATGCTAAACAATCCTCTCCGTCCTCATGGGGTTCACGCTAGATTTCTTGAGTTTGACTGGCCATTCATGAGGTCGTGAGCTCGAGTATCACTTTGGAGTGTATTGGAGTCTGAAGGAGAAGGATGGAGAATGCACTTAGACGGCCCATGTCTTGTGTTCAATGGCTATTGGCCTCACATGGGCGATCGGGTACCCATCGTCAGAGATGCAGATGAAATGCAAAGAAACAGATGCAATGCCAATGAAAATTGATACGAAACACTACAACAAACTAGGAAAAGGCTACAACAGCATGAGAACAATTCCACAAAAAACCTTCTTACTTGAGTTGCATGCTCAGAGATGTCTCTTGACGTATGGTCTGTGGCAGCCTCCACGGATAAGTGCTCTAGTCTTCGGTTGAGGACGCAGCGTGGTTGAGGATGGACGATGGTGCTTAGACCCATGTGGTTTGGTTGCTCTCAGGTTCATTCAATCGATTGGTTCAATGGAGGGAGTGAAAGGATGCTCTCAGGCTCTCAACATTTGTGCTATGTTGGGTTTGAGTATCAGGATGTTGGGATGCTAGAGGGCAGCAACAGGAGCGATTAGGCCAAGGGAGAGTCAAGAGAGAGCTAGAGAATTGAGAGGGAGAGCTCTCGTTGGAGAAGAAAGCTCAACATATAGAGATGGGGAGGCATGCAAGTTGTGGATCACTAACTGAATTCTGAGTGTGATGGCTGAGATTTAATTTAAAGGATTATATGGGGATTACGATTTGTATGAAGGGTGTCATGGTCTAGATACAATGTGATTCATGCCTAGATCCATGTGGACTAATGAGAAGCAAGGGTCAAGTGTTTCCTAAGTGAAAGGACAATGTAATCCTTCAACTACCGCTACTGACACAGGACATCTGTGAAGGTGAGACGTGGTATGATTCCATGGTGGAAACCCATGATGGGAATCCATTGTAGGCATCCACAACTGGTCTATTGTAGAACCTGTTATATGGATTTTGGCCTGTCCCCTTAAGCATCTAGACCACTAATGGGCTTGAGCTTGTGATTTTTCTAAGGTTTAGGGTTTTGAAGTAGGTTTGGGGTAAGGTGTTGGTTGGTATTGTTTTGCATCATCTAGAGTATATTCTTTCGAAAGAGTTTACCAATAAGTGACAACAAAATTGAGGTGTCTACAAATCTAAAAGTTTTTTTTCAAAAGTATTATATCTTAAACTTGGCTAACATGATTAACCGATTACGCCATCCGAGACATGTATTGTGTGGATCCAAGGTGATCCGATAAATGGATGTTACAGTTTACTTTTTGAGGGACTTTTAAAGTTTGGATATCTTACATCTTGCATCCTTATTCTTATCATTTATAAATAGTAGAATCTCTCTTTTTGTGTGTACAGGACGTTAATTATTTTGGTCAAATCTCTTAAATCCTTGTGTTTACCTGCATGCATCCATTTATTGTTGTGGTTTTTTTTATTTGTTGTTTGATTGTTGTTTCATTCAAATAACATGAATCTTAACAGATAGAAATAATTAAAAGACACGAAAGAAGTAAACCTTGTCTAAATTTAAGTCAAAAGTTGCCACTTTTTAGTAGAACTCCGTTCGCAGATTAGTGGTACATGGATTGACCCTCCGACTTAGCATGTCTTAGCATTACATATTCTCGTGGACAACGTGCCTTGTCAAAGTTAATACCATTCTTTTCTTTGTTATTACATGCATGATAAATGTGTCGTTCATGAGAAACTAATGTATCATATGATTCCCTAGAAAATTCTTAACAAAGCTTTTTGACAAATATGATGATAAACTTGGGAATTTGAGCTCTATGTATATAAGAAAAATAGGTCAAAATGAAACAACTTGGAAATTTCTCCTCAGCGTGTAGGCTTCGGAGTTCCTTCCTCTCTTCTGGATTGTTGTATGATTGTCCGATGGTTGCCTCTTGTGTATGGTTTCAAGGCTAATGTGCATGACTCTTCATCTTCATTTGGTGCAAGGGGAGTAGGCCTTGTCAGAAACATGTGTGGCCAACCTCAGTTAGCTTTTTCATATTATTATGGTGATATTACTAACAAAGAAGCTGAGATGAGAGCCATTTGGGGTGTGCTGGTTCTGTGTGAGGAGCATGGTATTGTAGTAAACATAGAAGTTAGACTGGGCTGATCTTGGACCCTCTAGCCCGGCCCAGGAAAAAAATGGGGGGTCTGACCTAAAAAAAATTACCACCAGTCAAGCCTGCTCGGGCTCGTCGTGGGCCTTGGACAGGCTGGACCCATGGGCACGACCTAGCCGACTCGGCCATATAAAATTTAAAAAAGACAAAAAAAAAAAACAGAACTTCTACTTTGTGGACGTTGCAGTATAACGTTTTTAATTTTGGAACATTACTTTACAACGTTACGTTTTTAATTTTGGACGTTGCAGTACAACTATTTAACAAGGATTTCATTAGTAAATTTACTCATAAATGGCATTTACAAAAATTAAAAAAATTAAAAATGACGATAACTTTACATGGACAATGTTATCGCTAGTCATCGTAGGATATAAAAAATTTAAAAAAAAATAAATAAAATTTATTTTGATTTAATGAAATTGTAAAATAGGACTCAAAATTTATAGATTCCTGGTGGCTAAGGAGTAAGGATTCAAGCAAAATTTTTGCTAATTTCTACTTTCTAGTAAGGAAAATATCCATAAGTCATATCCTATGGAAGATTGCATACGAGAAGAGCTTGAAAGAAGAAACAATAGATAATCTTTTTGAAGTGCAAATACAACATGCACTTGTTAGAAGTATCTGCAAAACACAGGCAACGAGAGCAAAGATGCCATTGCAAGTGTGCACCAATATACCTTTTCTCAAAATCTCGTGTAGTTTACCATCAAAATGATAAAATTATATGGTGGAAAGGAATGAAAAGCATACGAAACTTGCAATCAAGTCGATGATTATCAACAATAATACACAAAGGATATCATAAATGAAAAAGGACAACATTCACATACTCTGATGATGGTGTCATCTCCATCCTAATAAACATCAGTACTAAAAATTATGCTTTTTCTCCTAGAATTTCAAAAGATAATAATAAACATCAGTACTAAAAATAGACTACAAAAAACAATAATAACAATGGAAAAAGCAGGAAAAGTAATGAACAGCTGGCTTGTTATTATTCCCATCTACAGTTCCCTGGAATTCGTATAGTAGTTTCAAGTCCACAAGCATCACTGTTCCAGTATAATAGGTTTCGCTAGAGTATAATAGTGCTCAAGAGTTCCTTACAATAAGCTATTTTTTCGTAAATATAATAGCATATTTAAGAGGAGAAACATCAAAGCAATAGCATTCATATGAATACATGTCAAAACTAAAAATGCCAATTATCACAAACTAGGACTTGAATCAAACGGCTGGAAGTAACCTATCTAAATGCATATATATATATATATAATATATATATTTATGCAAGCATAAAAGCAAGCTCACTGGAATCTACACTGTGGGCAGCACCATCTGTCAAAACTATGCCGATGTACTCAATTGGATGCCCAATCAGTGAACCCCTGCATGGGTAGGACCGTATGTCAGCCAAGGGAGCACAACAATACATATCATTTTTGGTTAAAATCTATGTTTCTCACGAGTTGCATGCTTCCTTGAATCCCTTCTCAATTGCTGGAATAAAACCTGGGGGAATCACCGAACCTATAATCAAATTCTCAAACTCAAAACTTGGTAGGTGAGTCCATGGGTGGTGGCTCAATATAACTGTCAAAAATTGCAAATAACTGTCAGCACGTGGCTGGTTCTAAATAACAAAACATGAGATGTTGCTGCAGACCATGACAATATCTCCACGAGATCATACAGCATGTACTAGCTAGTAACATTTCAGCCCATATATAACTAACCAAGAAGCATGAAAAGCTCTGTGCTAGTAAGACTATACCATACTAATTTGCATTTTTCAATAATCTTTAGGCTTGAAAGAAACATCACTAAGCACTACATTCTAGACGGTACTTATGGTGCAATCTGGAAACAAATTATAGTGGCGGTAATGCAAATGAAACCTTTTGGTAAGGTCAAGCGTATAATAATTTGGTGGAAGTCTGATGTTATTACATTGTCATGTCAAGGATTTGATATTATTTCAAGGATAAATACTCTCATCATAATATTATTTCAAGGACTTTTAAAAAGGAACGCAATTTCTTTAATATTTGAAAAGAAACAAACAAAACAACATAATAAAGCTCATGGTGAAGTTGATTTGAAATACTACATGGAAAGCAAATACCAAAACATTTCCAGGAAACAGGGCCTTCACTTTTCACTAGCATGTCTAAATGATCACATTATTTTCATATTTTAGTGAACGAACATGCCTCTTATTTTGTATTTGGTTGTCTTTGTTCCAACAATTGTGTTGAAGTTATGCCAAGGACCAACCTTTCCAAAGTTGTGCACAAGCCGATTCAAAGTGCAATGGATCTAATAATCACGCTAAAAAGTTGGTGTCACATGAATTAGTGATGTGGATGAGATATAATACTTTGTATTTATTTTTATTTTTAAAAAGGCCCTAACCCTTCCATGAATTCATGCTGCTAAATATTAGTAGGTATCTAGAAACATAAATAAAAGAACATATAAAATTTGCATATGCTGTGTCTACACATACCCGACAACCCGACCATATTGACCTTGTCCACCTGGTTGTTTCTTATGCAAACAGTTAAACTGAGCATAAAGTTAGTAAAAAAAAAAAAGGTCCTTCATAAATTTTTGACAACAAAAAAAAGGGGTAAATCTGCACCTTGTACTCTCTTCGAATACGCTCCACATAAATATCCAAATGCAGCTCGCCCATCCCTGAGATCATGGTCTGCAAATGAATATGGTGTCAATATAATAGTTGTGGTCCAGTCTCCCAGGTCATTTCCTAGCTGTATAGCAATAAGATACCCTAAAGATCTTTAAGGAGGGTTTGTGTATCAGAAAGTAAAGGAAATGTTTTGACAAGAATTTTATTTCCTGTTGACCATACAAAATAAGGGTATTTATGTACTTAACTAGAAATGATTTTAAAGGAAACTCAATTTCTTTACTTTCCAGAGTATATAAATCCCAATGTTTTTTATTTCCCCTCCCCTCCATGGAATTTCACCTGATTTCCACCTACACCCCAATCTCCCTCCTCCTCTCGCGAAAACCCCTCTCCCACCATCCTCCGCCTCCCCGCTGTCCTCCTCCTCACCGTCCATGTTCTCCCCCTCCCTGTCGTCGTCGTCCTCCTCCCCCTCCTCACCATCTAGATCTCCCTCCTCCTCCCTATCATGCTCCAGCTCCAGTCAAGCCGATGTCTTACCCCACTAAGCCCTAGGTCTCGTCCGATGCGGCGGCGGCGGATGAACCAGATTCCAAGCCAGAGAGGACGCAGCAGACCGTGAGGACTCCACCGGAGAGTGGGACTCATGTTTGGATTCGGGAAGAGGCGAGGTATGTGAGGGACGCAGCTGGTGTGTCCCCTGTTTCGTATCCGAGTAAGGTTGCGCCTTTGTCGGAGGACAGGGGGGTTGAGTTGTTGGAGGTGGGGCAAGGAAAGGGGGAGGAGAAGGGTGGGCAAGGGCTGTTGGAGAATCTCCTTGATCCCCTCAACAAGGAGCAACTCATCGACCTGCTCTCCGCTGCCGCCGAAGCCCACGCCGATGTGATGGAGGAGGTGCGTAGAGTCGCGGATGCGGACCCCGTCCACCGAAAGGTCTTCGTCCACTGGCTCGGGTGGGACACGATGGCAAAGACCGTGGTGTCGGCGTTCAGGGAGCACGGGGAGATCGAGGACTGCAACCTGGTGGTGGACAAGGCCACAGGGAAGTCGAAAGGTTACGCCTTTATACTGTTCAAGAGCAGGGCCGGGGTGCAGAGGGCGATCAGCGAGTCGCAGAAGAAGATTGGTTAGAGGATGACGGCTTGTCAAATGGCATCGCTGGGGCCCGTCGGTCCGCCTCCGCCTCCGATGTCGGAGTACACGCAGCGGAAGATCTTTGTGAGTAATGTCGGGGAGATCTCCGTGAAATTCAATTTCCTTCACTTTCCTGAGGATGCACAAATAACAAGTTTCAGAGTCAACAGGAAATCAATTTCCTTTACTTTCCAATTCCAGGTAATTCCTGTTGACTTTGGAATTCCAATTCTTAACAATTCCTATCAAATTTTGTGCATAAACAGGCCCTTAGATACCTACCCATTCTCAGCATCTAAGCCAACATGAAAAGTTGGATCCTCCTTCTGGAAGCGATTTAGAGCTTTCAAAAACTGAAACAGGAAAAGTGGTAGGAATCTAAGCTAATTTACATGTTCTCATACAACACATGTAATGTTTTTTTTTTGTAAACGGTAATATATTAATTGAGCTGAAATACAATCACACCAAGTCAAAAAACCACAGTAGAGTATTGTTCATACAAACTTGGTGGAACAAAAATATAGACCCTAAAAGGAATCACAGCCAACATCAGGCTAAAATAGAGTGTTCAAAATGTATGAAACTGCAAAGTTCGATTAACAAAATATTAATCATAAGATGGGATTTCATCCCTTGAAGTCTGAAGGGGCTAAATGGTATCTGGTTGTCAGTTAATTTGGGAAGCATGAGTTGCGTGCTCCATATCCCGTTCATGTTCCAAGGCTGATATTGCACGAAGATCCTCTTCTTTTTCAAATCCTTTACCCAAGTATTTAATGCAGCAATATTGACAAACAGATAAAATTTCGTTAATAATAAGATAAGGAGGTTTACATATTCCCTAAAAATTCTGTTATTCCGTTCTTTCCAAATAGACCACAGAATCATCTAAATCAAAGTATGTCTGCCTTTAAAGGAGAATTCAAATAACAGGGGAATAATGAATGAAAATAAGTCAGTAATAGAACTTATAGCAGGGTATAGAGGACCCTGAATAAAAGCCTTCCATATAGTTGTAGCGAATGGACAGGTGAGGAATAAATGATTAGTTGTTTCCTCAAAATCTCTACAAAAGATACATATTACAGAATCATTCCAACCCCTTTTGCGTAGGTTGACTTTAGTCAAAACCTTATTGAATAAAACCAACCATGAAAATAGTTTAACCTTTAGAAGAACCCAGTTGAGTCAGATATGATCGTGAAATTGAAATCTAAGTCCACCATCATTTATAACATTGTAGGTGAAATTAACAGTATAGCAGTTTTTAGAGGGAGTCTACTCCAAAGTATCCTCTTCAGAACAAAGCATTATATTGTTTAGAATATCTGTAAGTATGTCAACCTGATTTTGTATATTGACTATGTTGTCATGTGATGTAGGACTAGTAAATAAATTAGCAATGTCCTAATCCAAAAATACTCCAAAAATATTAACTTGTCCTAATCCAAAAATATTAACTTCTCCTGCGAAATCTTTAGATACAGGATTGACAACCAATGACATCACAGGTTCTGGAACATTCATGGAGGTCATAGTGTATCTGATTGGAGGAGAATCAGAGGAGGACTGGAGTATGGTGGGGGAGAGCTGCAACTATACACTTGCCAATATGATTCTATTTAAGCAGATGGAGTTCCACCATTATTTGTTTCTTAGTCTTATTCACCCTCATTACCATTGACAATGACAGCACCATCAGAAGAATCATCAACATCAATTTTAACAAATCCTCTATTACTAGCTTGGGTGTCACTGCAGACTTTACCTCTAGGGCCTCTCAAATTCTGGGGTGCAGCATTGACAAATTGTCTATTAAATATCTTGATTTGCCACTACACCATAGGAAGTCAAACTTTCAGGATTGGACCCCAGTTGTGGATAAAATTACAAAGAAATTATCCACTTGGAAAGCAAAATATCTTTCTTTGGGGGGTAGACTTACACTGGTAAACTCTGTGTTATCCGCCATTCCCACATACTACTTATCTGTTCTGCATCTTCCCAACAGTGTGGCTAGAGTCATTGATAAGCTAAGATGCAAATTTTTGTGGAATGCTTCATCCTCTAGCAATGTCAGACATTTAGTTAAATGGAGAGCTATTTGCAGGCCCAAGACACAACAGGGCTGGGGCATCATTAATTTGGTCAATTTCAATTTAGCTTTAAAATGTAAACTGTTTGGCAATTATTGTCTGACAATTCTTCACTAAAGTGGAAAGAGGTAGTAACTGCAAAGTACTGCGCCAGGAATGGCTTTGAAGCTATTTTAAACTCTTCAAATAGGAGGGCATCCCCCCTATGGCAGCAACTTAAGAAGTGTGTTGATGTTATCAGTGGGTTAACTGCCTTCCAGGTTCAAAATGGAAGAAACACTTTATTTTGGGAAAATAAATGGTAGCAAGGTGTAAAACTCAAAAATGTATTACCTGACTTATATAATTCTGTCAGGAAAAAAAAGGCCACTGTTTCTAATGTGCTTCAAACCTATACAGAGGATCCCAATGCTCTGTTGGGCAATCCACCTTTGATGGGAGGAGCAGTGGCAGGGAATGAACAAATAAATACTTGCCATTCAATACTTTGCAATATCAACATTATTAATGCACATGATAAAATGATTTGGTTACCCACTCATAAGTCTTTCACAGTTAAATCTTGCTATGGGGTGATTAATGATGGAGGACTTCGTTTTCAGTTTTTTCATGCTATCTGGGATTGCTGTGTGCCTTTAAAAGTTCAATTATTTGCATGGCTTGTTTTATGTAATCGAATACTTACCAAAGAAAACTTGCTGAAGAAGGGTTGGCATGGTAATGAAGCCTGTGTTTTTTGTACCTCTACAGAAACTGTGAAACATTTGTTTTTATACTGCCCCTTTGTGCAGTCAATTTGGCACTCACTTACTAATGAATATATGTACCCAGCATTCAATTCAATAGAGGACTCATTGGCAATTCCTCCTGCCTTTAAATTTGCTGTGACCATAGCTAGGGCACACACTCTGGTGCTTGTTGTTCTTTGGTTGGTTTGGCAAGAGAGAAATAATAGGATCTTCAGGAAATTCAATAGAACTTTGTCTATGATTTTAAATGACATTGCTACTATGTTTCACTGTTGGGTAGACTCTTTTGCTTCAGGTTTTGAGAAGGCTGAAAATCTACTGATTGGGACTGCCATTGGACAGAGCAGCAAGGGGGGGCAAGGCTTGGCTCCCGACTGTGAGATGGCCCTTGGCACACCACTGATCCCAGGGCAATTTTAACCTCTGGTTAATTACTTCACTTGAATCTCACAGGTTTTTAAAGTGTAAAATTTTTGTGGCTGCTGAATGCAGCCTCCTGTGTTGATTGTCTTTATCTTATCAACACTTGGACACCCCATTTTTTGTGTCACCTGCTGCGTGACGGGGATTTTTTGTAATATTCTGATGGACAAAAACATTATGACTTAATGGGTTTGTAACTTTGAGGATATTAAAAAGAAATACTAATACCGTTAACAAAAAAAAAATTTCAACGTAGTTTCCCATAGCTAATACTTGACCCTCTTCTCCATTCTCATCCATCACTTGCAAAGACATTTGTTGATCAGGTATTAATCTAAAAATGGTAAGATTTTTATTTTTTTTTTTAACAGAAGGCAAAGTTTTTTTTATTAAAACTTCAAGAAAAGTACAAAAAAAAAGTTCATCAAGAAGATAAGCTAAGTGAAGATTTAAAAAAATAAAGAAAAGACAACTACAACCAAAAAGCAACAATATCAAGTTACCATCTAGAAGAAGTGCAATTTTATGAGTCGACAAGAAAACAAGCTTATCATATAATCAACTTTATAATAGTAACCAATGAACCAAGTAAATGGAGGAAATGTAATATCTTAAAATTCATTATGCCTGTTGTAGACACCCCGATTTTGTAGTCACTCGACGACAAACTCCTCTAGAAGATGCTCTGGTTGCAACCACCACTCCTAAACCCTAACTCCATAGAACCCTAGGCCCACAAAGGCCCAAACAGACCCAATTAGGCCCACACAAGTCCATCAAGCCCACACAAGCCCATTAGGCCTACATAAACCCATTCTAAATTAATCCAAGCAAAAACCACTAATTAAAACCAAAATTAAACAAAAGCCAATTAAATCAACTTAAAAACATTTGAAACCCTAATTAATTAAGTAAAACCCTAATTAAAATCAAAATCAAGTAAAATCCACTTAAAACCCTAATTAATTAAGTAAAACCTAATTAAATTAAAAATCATGTTTAAAATCTAAAAATTAAATTAAAACCCAAAAACTTTAATTAAAACCCAAAACCTTAATTTAAACTAAAAATTCTAATTAAAATCTAGAGAAAAAACCTAAAAACCTCTAAAATAATTAAAATCTTGAAAATCCTAATTTAAAACTAATTAATTAAACCATAAAACCCTAAAATAAATAAAATCCAAATCTAAAGCCAATTAATTAAACCTTAAATCACAAAATCAAAAAAAAAAGAAAACTTTAATTAAAACCACAAAAAACCTAAGTTAAATAAAACTTTAAAATCCCAAACTCTAATCACAAAAACCCTAAAAAAAAAGAAACAATAATCCTAAAAAGTTTTAACCTAAAACCAAATAATTAAAAACCTAAATTTAAATCATGAAATCAAAATCGTAAACCTATTTTAAAAAACCTAAAAAAACAAAACCAAAATACTAAACCAAACCAAAATACCAAAAAAAAAAAAGCAACAACAAAAGCCCAAAATCAAGCCCGTTCAACTCAACACTATTCCATTCATGCATCAACCAGCAACTTAGGAAACAAAGAAAAAATAAATCAGCAGTGCTTCTTCTTCAACGACACCCAACTGCACCCACTTCCCCACGAAAGCCTAACAGCCTGCCATCACCCACGATCTCCCTCGCGCATTCCACCTCCCTTTTAACCTTGAGAAACCACCAGAGAAGGGGGGACGAATTAGATCTAAACAGACCAGAGTACGGAGAGGAAGCGGACCGGAGCATCTCGCCGGAGCGCCGTTGCCGTCGCCGGAGGACAGCCGATCATCCACCAGGTGCACCTCTTCCCTATCATTTTTATGTCACAGTGCATGCTT